>JAPYYV010001940.1:0-24860 GCA_030522625.1 Copidosoma aretas
TTCTTAACCAGAAATGCTACAAAATTTTTTTACGTTGTAACGCATTGACTCAAATAGAATCTATTTTCTGTGATGACAAATGCGATAAACTAAAGGTCAAGAAAAATGTTCCAATAACGGAAAATATTTGAAGGTTAATATTCGGTTAATATGTTTAAAACCAACAAAACTGATGCGATACTTTATCATCCGAAAATATTTAACAAACTATAAATTATTTTCAAGTTTTAAATTTACACATGTGTAAAACTATAATGGATTCCGAAAAAGTGAAAACATTGTTACAAAAACTAGTTTAATCTTGTTTTTTCCGGAGGATTTTCATTTATTTTTCAATTAGTGGATTGTTTTAAAGTCTTTTTTATTTATTATTTATTTACTTTTTTTTTTACAAACACTTATCCAAACTACTAGTCTCTTTCCTTAACGAGTACGACACTCCTTCTTATGTAAAAATTCGCATTAGAATTATCTTCCGCTCGGATGGCAGCTTAAATCCGGAAGGAAGTACAGTACTTTCTTTTCTTACTGTGATATATGTTATATCCTGTTTTACAACACTTAGTGGAAAATTAGTTCCGGTACAACATCTCACATTACGTTGATGCAGTATCTGCATGCATTTACGATCGTTGGGTTTGCTTCAGGTGGCAATCATGGGATCTGCAACATTCTTTACTTTTCTATATTATAGGTGCATAATGTATGTACTATTTATTTAGCTGTCCAAGTATTATGGTTAATAGTTGAAAAATACGAGGGGTACTTTTGTGTGATCATATACTTTGGGAAATAATTTTTGTTCACTATTGGGTTATATAAATATATGAGATTGGATGATACTAGTCCGGACAAACAATTATATCAGTTATAAATGAATTATTTTACAAAATTATACAAATTTCCTTTGTTTAATAGGTTTGACATGCGCGATTTTAGCATAAACCCGAATAAGAATTATATTTTATGCACGTTTTAATTGGAATAGTTGTACGTGAATCTAAGAACTAGAATTATATTGTAATAAGTTTTGAGATAGCATCTTATCGAACTCATTTCAAATCAAAATCATATTGCACGCAAAATTAAGTTGAAATCATATTGCACGCAAATTTGGATTAGACTTATATAACACTGATCTTGAGTTAGCATCATATTGCACGAAATTTGGAATAAGAATTTAATAATTCGCAATTCTCACGTTGAATCATATTAGATACGCTTTGGAATCAGAATCATATGAATAGGAGGCCTTTAAATATCCTCAGCTCCTTTAGGCTTTTGACTCAAGTACATCAATTTAGAGTTAGTTGAAGGTTTTTTAATTTTGTCTGTTAAGAGATTTAGTCGAAATAAGACTATAAGGCCGTAAAATAGTTTACTCGTGGGCTGCTCGGTAAACTATTCAAGCTATTTAATTCTTTATGTGGTTTTGCGTATATGTAGAGCATTGATTTGAATTTTAATATAAACTTATTCATACCTGTTTTTTTTAAATCGTAAATTTAAGTATCAGTTTTCAGCTTAAATATTGTTTTGCAGTGTCAATTCTGCTCTTTGTACCGTGTATAATTGCTAGGTTCATTTCTGAAAGTACATTCTCATAGGATCTCTTATTATTCGTCAGTTTCCTGTATAGGGAGCTGATTCTATTTGCGAAATCAGTGTTATTTGGTAATTTTATAAACTTTGAGGTCCACTTCACTGGTTATACAATATTTGCCGTGTTTTCTATTTGCTTATTCTTATGTTGATCCATGGCAGCATTTGTTCCTCAAGAACATATTCTAAACTCGAGTTTTTCGCTAAAATCTTAGCATTTCTTATGAGGCCTAACATTTTTTGAAAATTTATTACTAAGTTATCAAGTGTTGCGTCGATTTTTATGTTTATTTAAGGAATATTTTTTCGGTGCAATTATGTGTATAGTGTGACTGTGGGTCATTTCAGCATTATACGTAGACATATGCCTTCTCCTCGTCCACTTGACTTGTAAGTTGATCACTCTGTGAGGTTTTCTTCGTTTTGTGTTGGCCCTGGTCGACCTTACTTGGTATAGTTGACCACTGTATATTTACTACCAGGGTTTTGGATTATAAGTTGTTGTAGGTATTTTCTGCTTCAAAAAGCCTGTTGCTTTTAAAGACCGTTTGTCAAGGCCAACACGAAGGGATCAAATTCTATTAATTTATGCTCATGGTAGAACTCCTCTACGTCGCAAGAAGTTTTGTGCGCCAGTTTTATTATCTTGTTACAGATTCTTCTTTAATAACTACAAAAATTATATTGGAACGAAGATCTTCATGGTACGATTGGATGGCAAGTATACGGAAAAAGTCAAGACGGGTGACGCGTATTGGATACTTTGCTATATTATTACTGGAGAGACCGGTTGTATAGTGCAGGCTCAGCTCGCTGATAAAGTGACGGGGTGGGCGGAGCATCGAAAAAGTGACAGTGCACATGAGGGAAGGAGGGCAGCATTAAAGTAAGCCGGACGATATCAAAACAGGGCATTGTAAGAGTGTATGTGTGTGTGTGTCTGGGTGTATGTGCGTGCAGTACAGGCGTGCATACATTATATACATGTGCACATAAATGAGCGGCCAAACAGATATCTTTTAAAGGTGATTAGGATACCTAACGAGCCTACTGAGGGTCTGAGGACGACAAACAACGGGAAATACAGCAGGCGTTTCATATGTATTCTGAATCGCTTAGCCTGACCCTGTATAAAAGGCAATAATATATGTATTTTGGAGAGCTATATAAAGTAACTCAATACGTATCTATGGTTGCATTTATTAATAAGCTTGTTCAAAATTATTAGTATCATTATCGTGTAATGAATGGATGATGTAATCAAGAAATATGTGTTTTTAACTTCTTTATAAAAGAGCTGAGCAAACTGCCGTACAAGCAAACTTTATTGAGTAGAAAAATTATTTTTCAGATAGCAACTTTGTAGTTACATGATTGAATGTGCGATATCACATTATTATAAATAAAACAATTGTAAACTATTTTTCTTATAGCTACAAATCATGTTCAGTTTCCAGTTTATTGCACAATTGTTTATTTTTATGTTTACATATCCTTAATAAATACTTATAACTCAACCGGCTTATGAAGGCTCAACTTTGTACTCGAAATTTAGGTTAGAATGGTCAGCTCCGATCAGCTGATAGTTTAGGGAGTGGATGAAAGCAGAAATGTCGATGGCCATCTTACGCTAGTAGAGGTAGCAACCATACAGCAAAACATACTTTAGTTTCAATATTTAAAATTCTATTTGTATCTTAATATTCGGTAACCTCTTAGCACTTGCTCCCATGTCTATAAGAATAATAACGACATACAAAACATTGATTGGTGAAGCATGACTTTATTTACGTGTATAACATTCTCAACATATCGTCATTTTTCTTATGACCTCATCAGAAAAACTAAGAAGATAGATGACGAAATATTACGAATGTAATTTTTGTAAATTGAGTCATGCTCCACTCATCAATGTTTTTGATTTCGTTATTACTATTCTTATTATTCTATTTGTATGTATTATGTGGAAAAATGTAAAAAGGAGAGATTAAAGATCACAGTTAGAACTTTTTATTAGAGTCTATTCCCAATCGATTTCATAAATTTAAAGCTTCAGGCAAGTCTGATTAGATACTTTTTTCTACAGATTTTACAGCTGTAAAATTAAATGACTTAAAATTTAACAAGATACGTTTTTCTAATTTTTTTTTGCAGCAATATTACTACAAGAATTTCTTAATGGTTACAAAAAATTAAATTTTAATACTATATAATGACAGAATATATTGGTTGGCCATTCTTACCCTGGTCTCTCTTATTAGATACAATATTTGCTGAGTTCAGCTGATTGCAGTATAGAGCAGGTGCAACCGGTATTAAAGCATGTGTTTTTACAGAAAAGGAGATCCTGACTCGCCCTCGCTCACCACCGAACTTATTTACTCACATAAAATTTAACATACGCTATGGGTCTAAAATAAGAAAAAATATAAGTCTTGCACGGGAAGAATATGCCTTCTTCGTGTTTAGAGAGTAAAAATACTTTACATGAAAGAGAAAGCATAAGAGCCCAAAAAATATCAACATATTTCTAAGTGGACATCAGCATTAAAGCGCACGAATACAAGTCAATTCACACGACAGCATCACCCCAATGAGATAATTATGCTGGCTACATTTTTATAGAATAAAGGTAAACAATATTATAAAACATTTTATCATATATAGAAGATAATCAAAAAAGTACGTAATTATTTTAAACTGATTTTGTGATGACATGAGTTTTTAAAAAGATTAAATAAATGAAAATAACAATTCTACCTCAAAGAAAGAGCAAAAGAGGCCAAAAATTAAGAATATCACTGGTATTTCTAAAGGAAAATAAATCGCTTTGATGTGATTCTGTATTTAATGGAAACATACGTGTAACTTTCCTTATTTAGGATGAATATTAATATAATCTTGGTCAGTGAGTATTTATTTGGAAAAAATTTGAGTACCCCATTAAAATGAGCGAGCACTTATTGTTGAAGAATAATATTATGATTACGTTACGTTTAACAAAGCAATTCTGTCAGTGGGTACTTAAGTACCATTGTACAAAGTTACATTTTTTGGTTAATGATATGTGGTTGTAGATACACCTTTAATGAAAAGACATTTTAGAAAACCCACTGCAAAGTGTTGATGATGATGCACTTATTGTTCAAATAAGAATATTGGGTGCTGTTTTAATGAATATTTTAATATTTAATAAACCAACAACATGGTGGAATGGGTCGTTGAGATTCTTTGAAAGCAGACAACATTAAAATTTTGAATGGAAAAAAAAACTTGACGACGCAGTTTTGCTTACAGAAATACCTTTTGAATCACACTAGTTTGTAAGGTAACATTAAACGTACTAAAGAAACAAAATAGAACAGTGCATGCACTTTATTAGTGCAGGTAACACTGGCAACAGTAAATGAATCATTCATGAAGATGAAGAAAGACCGGCCCTAACAACTGACTTGATGATCAGCGTTAATGTTTCCACCAGTAAATGGACAAAGAATGTGTACAGCGAAATTCTCGCATCAGCAGTATGGCACGTTTTTTGGTTACTAACTGATATTTGAAATACATATAGAAAGATACTAACCATGTCAGTACCACACCATGACCCCAACGCTGCGCAGCAGAGCAAAAGGCCTGTACGCGGCAGCTCGCCGCCCTCAATTCAGCCAGTAAAAATAAGACAAAAATTAGGCTTCTGGTGTAAGTTTCTCTCCTTCTCCTGTATATAAAAATTATTAATTCTTATCTTGCGCTTAATAGAGATATTAAACATCCTGTAGGACCACTCGATCGTAAATGCGGAAGTATTACCTGTCAGTGAACGTAGCTTAACTCAAAATATCACTTTATACGCGAATTAGACAATTTAAAAAAAGTTAGACACAATAAAATAAAAATGATTTATTCGCAGAAAGGCGCATCAATAACCCAATAATAAAAAAAATATGATAAAAGTGTCAATTTTTACTTAAGAAAATTTCTAATATAATGTTACAATTAAATAAATAATTATTTATATGTTTAAAAACTGATGATATATTTAAATTTACGGTTCAAGCCGATCGAGCCTACTTAATTTATGAAATAACATGATAATTCGCCCTAGGTAAATAGCTGAGTATGTACAGCTAAAGTTACAAATAATTTACTGGAGGTACGTTATTAAAAAATTGAGTTATAATCATTTTTTCTACCTCGTCAGTTTTAAGGGTCTGGTGTGCAGTTGGTAGGAAAAATAGGGTTCGCCACGTATGTCCATCCAGCCCCTGACAGTTCTATAGAGATACACATTTATGACGGAATGTACCATTATAAACGAATAATCATCAATTATTTAAACTTGATCTTACACGAAAGATTACTAATCAAAACATTATCAGCATGATTTTCCTTTTTCTGTGTACATGTGTGCCTGCAGAGGGGCGAGATGGAGGTAAATGTGTGCTTTTTAAATTTATTTTCAAATGTAACCTTTAAAAAAATTAGAATAAATGTCATATTTCGAAGAGATGACAAGAAAGGCCTAAAATAACCATTTTCACGGGTTTTTGCGAGGGTTCAGCTTTTTAAGAAGAGAAAATAGGTTGACTGTTCCACATAGCAAGTTAATTTTTTCTATCTCCGTTTTGGGCATCTCTTGATTAAATAGGGGCGAAAAATTTTGTCGAAAAATTAGTAGAGTTTTTTGAAATTATACTGACATGTATGCATCCTTTGAAATGGTATATGTCAACATAACCTTTAAAAGTTTTGGAAAAGCATCACATTTCAGAGTGAGGACAGGATAGGTAAAACATAACATTGTTTTGGGCTTTCTTAAAGGGGTCAGCACTACAAAACCGGAAATAAGGTGACTGCTTCACATGGCAACATAACCTCCCCATTCTTTATCTTGGCTGTATCTTGATAAAATTATGGCAAACATGTTTGAAGAGAAATGTATGGTATTTATGAAAATTAAACTGACTTTCATGCATGATTTTAAACCGGTCTATGGCAAAATAACCTTCTCTAAAGAAAACAAAGTCATATCCCGTAGGAAAAACAAGATCTTTCAAGAATAAAAGTTTAATGGACTTTTTTAAGGGAATATCGATCTTACTTGCGGAAACACATAACCTAAATAGTCTAAATTTTGGCTATATCTTATTTATGAAGATATTGAATATGAAAAAAAATTCCTAGGATGATCAGGAAAGAGATATTAACGTGCATTCATGATTTTAGAACGGGGAATGATACAACGCATTTGAAATTTTTTTTAAAATCACGTATTTTTAAGTACAAAGCAAGTCTAAATAAAAAATTTACTATATTTTTTACCATTCTACTTTATGATTTATAAATTATTGAGCATGTTGTACAGCTTTTTACATCATATCAGAAGAGAATTCGGATGCTTAATTGAATAATCATTTAAAACGTTCTATGATTTTTAGAAAACAAGTAAATATCATGAATAATATTTAAAACAAAATTGGAACAAAAATTCATGTTTAGCAAGTAAAATATTTTGTATGTTTTCAATATTTTCTATACACTTACAAATATTTATCAAATTCGCTGAACTTAGATGAACCTGAAAATTTTTTTGAATATTTGATATAATTCTGATTATCAATATGTTTTAGTAATTAAAACTTTGAAAACCATACGAATTAAAATAACAGCATGATCTATTTATTTGTATGAATTTTTTTACCATAAGTTAATTCTATAAATGGCTTCGAAACAAATTTGATGAGTGAACGCACAGACTTAGGCAACAGTAAAGCCAAACTTTATAGCAGTTGATGGAGAATGGAGGGAAAATAATAATTATTCCAATCGATATATTACCTAGTGAGCAAACTTTTGAGATGCTAATTATTTATTGGCTCTTCTTAACTCTTTATTGATTGCAACAAAATGTGATTTTCTAAACTCTTGCGACTTTATATTGAAGCTTTTTTCGTTATTTTACTATCTTATGTTGACATTTATCTTACAATAATAACAATCAGTTGCTGCTGATAACAACGAAATAGTTAGTACAGTAAAAGCTTACCTAGTTCTAATAATATCTCATTATTGTTTAAAAGGAAATCTTGAGAAATGATTTTATTTCATTAAAGTTTGATTCTTGTATCTTATTTAATGTAAAATTGTATTACAAATCTGAACCAGGATCGATCATATTCAAATGAGTGCATATTACTTTTAGGTCAAATTGTAAATAATGAATGATTTAATTTATGTATGATATAGTTCAATGTCTTTAACTTTACATCTGAACTGCAGATATCACCAAGATGCAGATAATAACAAATAGTTCTATTCAACTTTAAATCCATCTTAATTTTAACTAATTATATATTTAAAATTCTGTGCACTTTAAAGGCTATGCTTAATTGCAGCCGTGGATTACGTTTGTGTGGATTATCTGCAAGCTTGGTAAAGCGTTTCGCTGGCGATTCAACTCAAACTGTTAAGCAATAAAATTAAATAAATTAGTACAAACAGCGTAATTTTTATCTAATTTGCAGTTAAACGATATAACGTAGGTGTGTACTATTATAAGAAACCAATACCATCACAACAACATAAAAAGTCAAAGTTGACAAACAGTTGATGAACAGACTGGTCATATTGGTTAGGGTGTCCATTATTTTCGACTTTTTTTTTACTCTTGCTCCCTAAAACATCATAAATAATCATTTTCAACAGATTAAGAACAAAAAAAAAGATAATAGAACTATTTAGGGGTCTTGCCACGCTGTTAATGTCTCTTCATGTTACATAAAACGGAAAACTACGATTTTTTAATTATTTTTTGATTTTTTACTTTCTGTCCACCCAAATCATTAACATAACAAATTTTTTTGTGCATTGCCTCAATAGTAACTATCTATTAGTCTGACTTTTAACGAGGACTTATTATTACCCCATATTTGACCACAATGTTTCTAAAAATGTCTTATTTATCAAAATAAGGCGAATTTTGGCTTTTTTTAGATTTTTCAGCTTACAGGTCACGTACCTTCATAGATTGCCAAAATTTTTGTCATGTCTGGTTCTTCTAGTATACTTTTATGATACTCAACTATAGATAGATTTTTTTGTGACCCTATATTTTAGTGAAGTAGCCCTGAACTCTATTAATGAAAAAGAAACGTTTGTTGACTTTTTCGGATCCTTTACGGTTGGACCAGCTCAATTTACAGGGTAAAAAAATATTCTATTTAACTTGGTACCCTAGTATTTCTCTAGATAATTTAATTTAGAAAATAACTTTTAGCAGCCATATAAACTTGTCTACCGTAGCCCTGAACTCAGGTCCTTTTTAAAAAAAACACATCTTTCTACTTTTTCTGATTTTTAATTCGGATCACTTAAAGTATGACAATTGATCACATAATGAATAATTCCAGATCATTGATATCTAGGTTTGTCACAAGACAAGACGATACGAGATTTTCTGAAATCTTGGTCTTGTTCTCGAAAAATGTAAAAATTCGATATTGTTCTTGTCTTATATCATTCTTGAATTTTGTCATCTTTTTCTTGTATTGACACTGAATCGAAATCTTATCGAGAATTCTTGGTCTCGTTTTATACTGTAATCTTTTTACAAACGAAAACATACAAATAAATATTATGATACAAAAATAATAATATAAATAAATAAATAAATATGAAAAGTAAATACCGTATTTTGAGTGAAATTTTTTTTATATGAATCCACTTCCACTTTAAGTATATTTTTACAACTATTTCAAAAAAAAAAAATGAATATTTAATAATTTAAGACGAGCACTATTAACTTACACATAAATAATACTTAAATTATTCTCTTTGCAGTATATATTCGTTTGATAATAAGTACATAATATATCTTTATCTCAAAAATGACTTTATTATGTGATGCACAAAACATTGAAAAATACTAATAAGGAATTGTAAGATTGTGTGATTATTTCTAGAGGAGTATTTTATCAATTGATAGCTTCGATGGCCTCTCAAGATAATCAAGATCTTGAGTAACCTATCTTGACGATATGTAAATCTTGGATAACGTTTCTTGGTTTTGTCTTGATTACTTCTATTTTATCTAGTCTTTATTTTTCAAGACAAGACGAGACAATATCGAGAATTACTAGATTCTTGTGACAGCCCCATTAATAACTATTTTAGTCACATTTACACGATATACTAATTTTGAATTGATTGGATTATTTCAAACAGACAACTTGCAGACTACGATAAATTCTTTGTTTTTTAAAAAGTCACATGTTAATGCATATCTATCCTATTGATAGATGTACACTTTTAATAATCGATAATAAGATGATAAATTATATGCTAATAATATTCGACATTCATTAAGTAATTATTGCTTCGTTCGTTTAATTGTTCACACATTAATTATTAAATAGATGCAATAATTTTGATTCTATTCATTGGATAATTATATACCCATGATTGCTGTTTTATTAATGAATATACTTGTTCTAGCTAAACAGGTTTAAATATATAATTTGGAGTTACTTGTACAATATCAATGATAGATACTTTAATTGGTACATATGTTTTTCAATAATGGTTGCTTATGATTTAAATACTTGTTTGCTTTTGTTCGAATATCATTTCTTCTATTTCTTACGATACCGAGACTCAACAATTAAATTTTCATCATACTCTGGCAGGAAGTTCGTACTCTCGACCTAATTTTAGATTTGACCTATAATGATGCGCAATAACGTAAGGCGCACTTTTTTCCTATAAAATATACTATAGTTACTTCATAACGTCAGCTGACGATGTATATAGCTATAGTCAATCGTACCTCATAGCAGTCGCAGCTGACAGAGACCAAAACACTCATGTCATAACCATAAAATCTACGGGTGAGTAGTAATGATGATATAGGATGTTAAAGTTTAATGATTTTAACTGGTGCGTAATGTTTAAGCAAATTGTTTGGAATAACTGAGTGCTCTGTGGCCGTACGTGCAAGGTTTAAAGTAAATCTGAGATTGTGTGAACACAGAAAATAACCCACTGCAGACGTGGATGTGTACTTTTAATTTTAGTACAGACACTTACAAGAAGTGAACTATCGTCAGTCAAGCGTTGCCAGCCACCGCTTACGATTCCTACATTGACGGTGAAACAGATTTTAAAATAAATATTGTGTGTCTTAAACTTAATACGGGACTGAACTACTGTCACAGAAGCGTAGCTGCCGCATACAGTACTAGAGCCGCTGTATGATTTTTTTCTATCTTGTTTTTTTATACCTATATTTGCTGGAATAATAAATGCAACAAGATTTCGATGATCACAACAAACGACCAACAAATTTACTACAATGTCAGCGATACATAGCAAAGTCTTTCTAGTCGATGAAATGACTTTCTAAATTTCGGGTAAAAAATTATCTAGTAATAAACAAGTGTTACAAATACTACTGTATCAGAAAAAAAATGACATAAGTAACTAGGCTCCTTTAAATGAAGTTTTCAAGCATATAAAAGAGTTTTGCGATATGGCTGGTATACCTACCAGGACACGACGAAGCTGTTTAGCCAAAATAGAGAAATCACTGGTTACATATTAGAATTTACAAAAAAGTTGAAATACAAAAGGTATGATGAATCTGAAGACAAATTGGGATGTATTATTTGATATCGCTACTAAAGATGTTTTGGAATAACTTGATGAGGACAAGTTACTGTTTTGCTGTTTTGATACTGACAATTACTTTTACTCGGGTAAAGATCGAAAAATAGGTACGGATTTTTTGAATTTATAGAAAAAGAATCATTATCTACACAAGCGTTAGATAATATTATTTTTATCTATATAATTTCCCAATAATTTGGGTATGGTATTTTGATATTGAGGATTTATATATAACGGTTTTAGCTATTTTAAAAAGCTGCAAAATTTTTCGTTGATTTATTGGCCCAAAGTTTCCTTAAAATGAGAGTATTATGCTGTATTGTGTCCAATAATTAAAATTTTCATTTAATTTTATAAGCATTACAAGAATTTGTATAAATGATTGTCAAAAAAACTTTTTGGCAGCGATCTTAGTGATCCTAGGATCCATTGCTCGAAATTACAAGGGGTTGATCATGCTATCAAAGAAAAAATTTATTATTGTACTCCAGAAGATGTATTTCTTGCATGTCATCTTAATTTGAGGAAGTAGTACACTATTGCTAGTAGTAAAGTTCACTTTCAAAGGTGCATTACTAGTCAATTTTTCATCTCTCAGTGCAAGATTATCTTTTGTTCAAGTAAACTCAATAGTGAACCGAATGATCTCTTTGTGAACCACTAAGTTGTCTATGTAGATTATCAGTGAATCATTCAGTAGAGCATGTATGCAATCTTTTAAAATAAAGATCATTTTTATTATTTATAAATGATGCTAACTATCTCTCATTAAGTTTTCTAACACTCATATAAATTTGATTGAGAAAAAAAAGACCTTGAGTTATTCAATGAATTCCATACTTGACTATATTGCTCCATGTAACGAAGTAAATACTTAAAAGATACTCCACTTTTGTCTAGAATTAGATTTCAATACACGTACCATAAGTATCAAAATCTTAATATTCATTATTTTTGTAGAGATTTTCGGTAAAATTATTTCGTGGCATTATCATTGATAATTTTTCAGATGGACAGTCCGTAGATAGAAATATGAGTATAGCTCAAGAAACCTTAGAAGAATTAGCTATTGCCTCAAGTCTATTTGAACCCAGTCCTGATCAAACTTTAACGAATACTTCTTTAGGTCATAGTGGTTACGATTACGATATTTTTTATTTTATTTTATTTTGTCTACTATGTCAAACAATAATATAAAAGGATTAGTTGTTGATCTTACGTATATTTTTTAGTACCACACTGGAACAAAAATTTCTAGTGAAGACGTACTAAGTTCTGAGAGCTCGCAACCAACAAGTCACTCTCAAATATCAGAATCTCAAGTATCAAGTCGCTAGGAGGAACAAAATATTCAGCTGTTTTTAAAGCATCCTATTGCATAAGCTTCGGTCACGATCTTCCTAAAATCGTTTTAAGATAAAAAAAAAAGTTGGAGAAATAAAATATACGTCGGCTGCTATCTACAGGGATAAAGAAAATTTACAGGAGGTCCAAACTAGTACAAAAAAATACAGACTTTTGATAGTTATTAGTTACAATTGGGGTATAATAATCTTGGCCGTTCCAGCTATCGATGATGGAAAAGGTCGTACTCTAGCCGTAGTAGTTTATAAGACTTTGTATGATTAGGGGCTAACAGATAAAGTAAAAGCTCTATGTTGCGATACTACGGCTTCAAACCTACGTGTAGAAAATGGTGCTGCAATCTTATTAGAACAATTCTTTGATAAAGACTTGCTATACTAGCCTTGCAGACACCAAATACTTGAATGCATTTAAAGTGCTTGTTTAAAGCACTATTTGCTGATTACTTGTGGACCAGATGTCTTACTATCTAAACGGTTCTATGACTCGTGGCTGACTATTGATGAAAACTAATGTTTTAATGGGGTAAGCGAAACTATTGTTCCTGAAAAGTTAAACCTACTTATTTCCACAATAAAGAACTATGTTAAATGATATTTACTTACTGAACTACTTAGGGATGACTACAGAGAACTTTAATTAATTTGTCAAATATTTTTTAGAGACCAAACAGAATCTGAATTTCATAAACTTGTTGCCTATCATACTGAACGTTTTATGTCGAAAGCAATATTTTTATCACAGATCTTTATATTCCGAAAACAATTTAGACTATCTTCTACAGAAGTACGTGGACTTTTCGCTACATCATTGTTCATAGTTCTTGCATATATAAAGCATTAATATGAAGCGCTACTTCCAATTTACGCTCCTTTTAAAAACTTGATACTTGTTAAAGGTTTGTACGACTATAAAGATGTTTATTCGAATCTTGCTGTATACTCTGTAAAAAAATTAAAAACCATTATTGGTAACTTTCCCAAGAAACGTCAGCTGCAGCTATTTTTGACAATTGGACTCCGAATGATACAAAAGAAAAATGTTAAATGCTATAACTAATCAAAACGATAGTAATGATAAGGATTCTGATTACGATAATAATGAAACCCAATTAGAAGTGGCCAGAAAGAATCATATAAATAATGTTCAGCACTGATATAATTTAAAAGATAAAGAAACAAATCAAACAATAAAAAAACAATTAATAAAAATGATTAAAAAGTTTGGATTTACAACACATATTTGTTCATCAGACGTTTATAACTGGTCGGTAAATAAAAACTTTATTGCAGGCGTTTATTGTTAAAAACAGTTACTCGTTGCTCACGATGTAGCTGAAAGAGCAATAAAGTTAAATTAGATTACGTTTAAATTTTGATACATGATGAAAAACAAGAAAAACATTTGTAACAACTAGTGAGTGAATACAAAAGACCATTTTACGATCTTTATAAATTCATTGTGACGAAAAAATTTAAAAGCTCTTAAAACTTTCTGTACAATTTTCAATTATTCCTATCAAAATTATTGAATCAAGAGTAATCAGTGTAAGTATTTTATCTATTTAGGTTTATAAATAAAATAAGGCTTCGAATCGTAAGATAGTATCTAGAAATGTGTATCTAACAATCACATTTCCAATTATAAAACATATTTTTTCTGCAAAACTATGATTACACTTATCATAAAATCTATTTTTGTTTTGATAGAGCTACCAACAATTATTTTCATGAACAGATGAATTCTGCACCTTAGTTTAGTTAATGTTACTGTAAAGAATACAAAAAAGCCAAAAAACGTATTTTAATGATTTAATCGAGTTCAAGGTCGATTTACTAATACATAGGGCTGCAAAAAGTTTAATGCCGAAAGTTCTAATAAAAGCAAAAAATTTGCCCTATTTTGATAACTAAGGCACTTTTAAAACCATTGTGAAGAACTGTAGGGTGATAAAAGGTCCCCATTAAGCTTTAGATCGATAAAAAGATACTGTATACGCAACGTACAACAAAAAATTCACTATATTCATGCTTTAGGTGGACACAAATTAAAAAATAAAAAACAAACAAAAAATCGTAATTTTACTATTTATTTAACATTGGAGAGACTTTCACAGCGTGGAGGGACCCCTAAAAAATTTTTTTGCGACTGATTTTTTTCTAAATGCGTCCAAAAATTAGTATTTACGATTTTTTTGGTAGCAAGAGTGAAAGAAATAAGTCGGGAAATAGCTGACACCCCAATTTTGGTACACATATATCTATTTTTTAACTGAAAATAAGATACAGATTTTTACGATGGGTACTTTAAATTGTTTTTAATATTTATATGTACTAACGCAAAATCGTTTTACTACAGATTAAATGACAATTACACTTATACAAATGACTTTAATGGCATTTACCTGTCAGATTTCTTTCAACGTAGAGAACGATGCCTTCATACGTGAGCTAGCAATATTTTAAATAGCCCTTATTTCAATGAACATTAAATTTTGAAAATGTATCAAAAGTACGCTTTGGCTGAAAAATAGCGTTTAGAATTGGATTTGATGCGATGAAGGAAATCCCCAAGGCCTGGGTGGCGCAAGTAGTAGCATGTCTTCTCGGAAATAAGGAGCTCTTTGATTTGACTCCGTGGTCAAAGTGGTTTTTTTTCGTCTCATCAATAATAATAATGTGACTACTTTAGTTTACTTGGTTTCAATTCGAAAGAAAATTCAATTATATTCAATGTATATTGAAACAAGGGCTATTTAAAATAAAGCAAATTCTCTTATAGAGGCTTCACGCTGTACGTTGAAAAAATTTGATAGATCAACGCCATTGAAGTCATTTGTATATGTAATTATGACTTCACATTATTACACAAATTTTTTTAGGACCTTGGGTGGTCTAATATCAAGCTACGTGACCTACAGCCAAATTCTCCTTCTCCTACTAATTGTAAAAAGCTAAGCGTAGCATTTTTTTAACCCACATTCCCTTACATTGACTTTGTAGTTTATAAGCGATCCCTTAAGATAGTATAAGTATTTGTAATATGACTGATCGCTAGCACATTACGGCTGTACCTTATACGCTGCTGAATTTGTAAGGTATAATAATTTGGACAACCAATAACTGTAAGACATCTTCATGATCAATGTTCTGCTATCTATTAAAGCAATGTTAAATAGTGCTACCGTTACAGAATTTACATGTTTCAAAATTTTGGAAATGGAATCCAACTATCATAAATAGATACATATAGATTAGACAACCAGACAGCATTTTTTAACAAAATAGACAGGGAAATGTTTAGTAGAAAAAAAAAGTTAATTTCGTAATGAAACTGCCCAATAAAAATGTTAAATTAGTCAATATTTCTGTACAATAGTTTATCATTCTAAAATTTTTTGCCGTTCTTAGTTCACTTTTCACTCGATTTTTATCTAATATTTTAAACCATCACCAGGCCTGATATGGCATCGACTTTAATTAAATACTGATCTTCATCTCCAATTTTAAAATAAATTGGTGCAGACATGATAAATATTATTACAGTAACGTTTTAAAAAAATAGGTTTAAATGTTAGTACTCTCCATGTTAAGAGTGGTAGAGCGGTTGTCATTCGTCAAGAAGTCTTGGTCTTAAGGCCGTGCTTTGTCCACTTTTTGATGGGTATTATTGTGATTTGTGCAATAGCCCTAACAGCACACCTCATTTTTATAAAGTAGTTCATGAAAGTTAGCAACAAAATTATGAAAAGTTACTGGTTAAAATCATTATTTATTATTTGATTCTCCCGAACGGGATACAGAAACTTAGTTCTTACTGGAGATCCTACAACCCACTTAGGTTTTTTACAAGTTTCATGTTTGTTTAGTTTCATTGTTTTTTGTTTATTGCACCTAATCTAAATATTCATATCATTACTTTATGCAGTCATTTGGCATGACCAAACGCAGCGTAGTTGACGATGTTGTCTGAACTAATTGCCGAATAGTGGTAAATTCAGCTAATTGATGATGGCTCTAGCTGCTGCTGCCCGTGCTGCCGAACAGTGGGACCAAATAGGAAATATTTTTAAAAATACGATAGCTTTAGATAGAAAACTTTATGCTTTACAATTTTATTTAAAGGTTTTGAACATTTAATTTAAGAAAAACTAGTCTGAAGTTATAATACGGCACTGCAGGGGCAGCAACAATTCCCAATAGTCCCCCAAAATGTGAAAAAACAATTGTTTATGGCCAAAAGTCTAAAATTTTTTCGAACCACATAATAAAACAATTTTTAAGGTTAAGTGGATCTGAAAGATTGCAGTTGTGTGCATTCTGGCAGATAGAAGATGGCAGCAGTAATATGGCGGCCAGGACATAAGGAAATATCCATAATTTCCATCGTTTCTTTTTATATTTAGGTTGTGTTCGTCATACACTCATTAAAATAATAACATAACTTGCAATTACTGTACGTAGAATAATGTAAGGTGTATCATATCATTTCACATCCAAAATATCGGTTAGTACGAAATGGCAGATTATTTGAATTTCTCTTACTCCCCACCGATATAGGTATCAAATCAAAGAGAATTCTAAGTATAACACAATGAAAAGGGTTACACCATTAATAATCAAAAATTTCAGCTAACCTAATATAGCGGATAAGATACTTGTCTAAAACTGGTATGCTATGGTCATAAAATAGAAGAGTGCACTTAGTAAAACAGTAAGAATTTTGTTCAATATCAAATAATAGATTCTCTATTTACTTAAATGATGATGGATATACTACTTCATTTCGCATTTAAAATGAAAATTTAGTAGGTAGTCGGAACACATCAATAACAATAGGGTATAGAGTACCTTTTTAGTTCAAAATATCAACTTACACAGAATGATGGACTTTTTCGGCCCAATCCTTACTATATCTGGGTTAAATAACAAGGAATGCTGAGAAGATTTATTCTGCGTAGAGAAAAATTAAAAGTGTTGCCCCATTTTGAATTTAAAACGGTGGCTAACTATGGGTAGTGTATGAGCCGTTTCTCCAAATCCCCTGTCGTATGGGTACTGAAAAAAGCGTAAAGTAACCAAAAATAGTATCTCATTTATATAAAAAAAAAAAAAAAAAACTGTTGTCAAAGCCTATGAAGAAAGATAAACGTTACTGAAAAGAATTAAATATTTATTTTAAATGTGAAAATGTCTTTGAACTCATAAATTTCTCATGAATTTAGATTTATTTTTAGTCGAACTGTGAAGTGTATGAAAAAAAAGTAATACTATGTAATAAACGAATGATAGTGATTGATAAATTATTATGTTTGACTTGGCAGTCTTCATTACAATATATGATTAATACGTTTCATTTGTAACATTTTCTTTGGCAAAATATTTAATAAAAATAAAAGTAAATTAATTTGTAATATTAATACTTTTTAGCAAAGTTAATCTAATACTAATGCTATTACGCATATGTAGCTAAGTAGTTACTTAATTCTTGATTTCTTCAACAGACACGTTTTATATTTCAGTTATATCCGTCATTCTCTGATCAATATCACTTTGACCTTCATTGTCGCTATCTTTACTTTTATCGGACAGCTTATCCTCGGTTTCTTGAGTAGGATTATTAAGAGATGTTCCCAAGCATATCCTGTGCGAATTTATGCTCGTGTTTCTTCTATAGAAAAATCTGAATCATACTTTCTTAGTTTATTAAAATATTATTCATTAAAATGTATCGATGTTAAATAATTATGTGGAAAATATTTTTTTTTTTCCAAAGATATCTATCATTTACAGCTTATGTTTTTCAACATATAGTTAATCAGCTTGCCATATTATACTGATCGATTTGACAGAATATCTTTTTCAACTCAAAACCCTTGGCATTATCGTTACCGAATACCTTACATGTTATGTCTACAGCATACTTATACAGTTGTACAGATATGACTTCCAATCACCATATCTATATAAATCTGGCATTTAAGAGTAATATTTTGCTCTAGCAACATCACACACTTGAACAAAAAGCTTGATTATTGTTTAAAAATTAAAAACACCGTTTGCAATACTGTACATCGTCTCAAATGATTGATTCGAGCCAGTTTAGCATAACATGTCACTTACAATAGTCATGAAAATTTGCTTGTAATGGCTGAGCAGGTACCCGGTAAAAAATCAAAAAAGGGTACCTCCTCAGATTAGAAGGGCCTCCGTATCACAGTGGGAGATTCTGCTCTTTTTTTGTTCAAAATCGTCAATCTAGAGACAGAACACAGCAATTGACTTGATTATTTTTTTATTTCACAGATACGATGATAAGACTTGCAGGAAAAATACAGCCAAAGACTCACTACTGTTATAAACAATTATAATTTTGCATCGACAGTAAAAAAATTTCTTAAAAACGCAGAAATACCTTATAAGGGAAAAAGTACACAAAAAATCATTATGAAAATTGGTATGCATCAGTTTTTGTGGTCGCTAAACACGAATTAGGGGTTATTTTTGAGAAATTAAAAATGGCAGATCCAATATGGCGGACATAAAAATTTTGTCACTCTTACTATTCGATAAAAAGTACTCTATAGGGGTTTTTGTGGTCGCTCATCACAAATAAGGGGCTATTTTTTGGAAATTCATAATGGCGGATCCAAAATGGCGGACATAAAATTTTTTCTACTTTTACTATTTGATGAAAAGTGCTTTATGGGGGTTTTTATGGTCGCTGATAACAAATAAGGGGTTAGTTTTTAGAAACTCAAAATGGAAGATCCAAAATGACGGACATACAATTTTTTTGACTTTTACTATTTGATATAAAGTGCTCTATAGGGGTTTCCAAATAAAAAAAGTATCGATTTATACTTTTGAAAAGTATAAAACACGTAGTGCCTACTTTTTAAAAGATTAAACGACTCATTACTTCTTTTGAAAGAATAGAGTATCTGTTGTCTTCTTTTTAAAAGTAGAATTCATCCACTTTACTCTTTTGCACCCGGTAATTTCTACTTTTGATCGTTCATTTTTCTACTTTTGGTAAAGTGTTTACTTCACTTAGACACAGACATCCCGTTAAATATATAATGTCCATATTAGTTTGACGTAGAATATACTGAGATCTTACTTGGATCTTACGTAGGTTATAAATTGATATATATTTATTTTTGAGCCAAAAATATAAGTAAAATTCACTTAAGATCCGATTGGATTCCGTGTAAAATAAATCATAAATGGATGTGGCGAATTTATACAAAGTTAAGGATCAAACAAGAATCAGTAAAAATCCGCTCTGAATTCAGATGCAATTTTCCCTGGATTTCATGTTCAGAACATAATGGTATTTTCAGATTAAAGAAATAATAAGACATCAATAAAAAAATCATTATAAAAAACTGCTTATTCATTATTATCTTTAAAGTACATGAATAAATAAAAAAGTAATGGTTTGATGGTTCATGTTTGTAAGAAATTAGATTGACAATGTTGCTGTATCAAATATAGTAAAAAATTATTTAATTCCAAAATAAAAGTGTAATGCGGCAAGAAATGGTAAGTACTATTAGGAATTTTGATTAAAAATGTAGTTTTTTTATTAGCACAAATATTTTTGTGACGAGTAAATAACGCAATCAGGCTAAAATTTATCATAATAAGTTGAAGATAACCTAAGATATGACTGGTTTTATACTTTCGCCTACTTGCACCCACGCATACCAATACAATGAAGTTTTTAAATTTCATCTAAATACGTTTTTTGTTACAAAATTTAATGATTTCCTGAAAATTTATAGTAGACAGTGCTAGATCAACAATCAGTAGCCTAATTAATGATTTATTAGAAAAATACAATATATTAGTTCTTGATCTCTTAAAAAAAAAAAAAGTTTCTTTATTGCTATTATGTATCCAACATCTGTATTATAAAAGAACTATTTTTATGTGTCATCAGCGACCCCAAAAATCCTTCTCGAGCAGGTTTTATTCTAAAGTAGAGGGTAAAACTTTTTTTTCTGCCATTTTAAATTTTGTAAAACAAAACTTTTATTCGTAATCAGCTATTACAAAAATCCCTACAGAGAACTTTTTATGAGATATTATGTAAAAAAATTTCCATCTGCCATTTTAGATCCACCATTCTGAATTTCTAAGGAATAACTTTTTATTCGTGATCAGCGAGTACAAGAACCCCTAAAGAGCACGTTTAATCAAATAGTAAAAGAAAAAAAAATTTTATGTACGCTATTTGGGATCCGCTATTTACAATTTCAAAAAAATTCCCCCTTATTCGTGATCAGCGAACACAAAAACCCTTATCGAATAGTAAAAGTAAAAAAAAATGTTATGTCCGCTATTTTGGCTCCACTATTTTCAATTTTTTGAAGAATAACCCCTTATTCGTGATCAGCGACCACAAAAACCCCTATAGGGCCCTTTTTATCTGATAGTAAAAGTAAATGAATTTAATGTCCGCCATTTTGGATCCACCATTTTCAATTTCTAAAAAAAAACCCTTTTATTTGTGTTTAGCGAACACAAAAACTGATGCGTAATAATTTTCAAGATGATTCTTTATGAACTCTTTTATTTATAAGGTATTTCTGCGTTTTTAAGAAATTTGTTTACAGTTTATGCAAAATTATAATTGTTGTTAACAATAGTAGGTCCTTAGCTGTGATCTTCCTGCAAGTCTAATCATCGTCTCTGTAAAATATAAAAGAATCCAGTAAATTGCCGTCTTCTGTCTCGAAATTTACGATTTTTAATAAAAAAAGAACAGAATCTCCCACAGGGCGTATGTTACTTACAAAGAACCTACAGAGGCAAAATAACGGGGTGTACGGAAGGCCCACTTTAGGTATCCTTAATCGCCTATCTCAACCTTGTGTATAATACAGATACATAGATACTACTCAGGCTTCGCCCCCTGTGTGCTTTGCGCGCCAACCCCCTGATATAAATAAGTTATTTTACAACAAAAACTTATTCCCATTTTGTCATTGTGTTATTAGGTAGAATTTTTTTGTGTTTTAAAAAATTAGCATACTACTTTAATTTTGTTATAGTAGATGGTGATACAGTTATTAGTTTTAATAACATTTTTATTTCACGTCGTGCCTAAGTTTACTGGTATCTCTGTGTTAGTTGAATTGCCGGATGCAATAAGCGGACTAGCGCTCGGCTTGTACTATATATACTCTTACCCAGTAACAGGTAAAGTAGACAGGGACCTTTTTAATCTATGTCCCAGAATAAAAATGGAAGTTTCGTAAGATTATCATTCCTTACAATTGAATTGTATATGATTACAATCCAACATATCAATGTAAAAATAGTTAGAGATGGAAATTGTTGGTTTTGATGTTTTTATTTCTTTTGTATTATAATCAAAATTTTCATACAATAATGAGAATACGAATGATCAACAATATTATGTAAAGCAGGATAATTAAAAAGATTTTATAATTGAAAACAATTATTACGACTTAGTTACTAATGTACATGATTACTATGTTTAAAAATGGAGTTCATGGAAGTAAAATTTAAATCAAAAGTTTTGTTAAAATTTTTGATGGATATATATATATATATATATATATATATATATATATGTTTGGGTACCGTCTTTGGCATCACAGGGGCCGTACCATATAACTCTTTTCCACCTCGTCAGCCTACGTTATATTATAGGCTGATGTATGGAACAAAAGGAGAATGTTTTTTCGACCGATTTTCGTCAACTGCACATGCGCAGAAGCCTAAAATCAGTTGACAAAACATTCTTAAAAGTTGCATGATACCACCCCTGGGGGCCTTGGGTTGCGTTTTTTATCCTCCTATCGTGCGTTAGAGCCTCACCACAATGAGCGTGCTGTGTGCCGTATGACTTTACTTTTCATAGGTCTGTCTTTGTCTTTCTCTCTAACTTTCATATTTGTGTCTCTCTCGCACACTAGTCACACGGCACACGGAACAGTCATTGTGGAAGGGTTCTTAAGATCGTATCGTTCAGAAGGATCGTGGAATGAAACCAACTGTATGGAAATTTTTGTTACTTTTTTTCTACCTCCTATTGGTTACAAATAAGTTTAGTTCTTGAACTAGCCAATGAAAGGTAGAAAAAAAGAAATGAAAACTTTGGACCAGTTGCTTTTATTCCACGATCCTTCGGAACGATACGATCGTAACGCACCGTAGGAGGATAACAAAACGCAACCTTGGACTACTACTACTACCTGGGGTGGTATCATGTAACTCTACTTTTGTCTGCATAATATTTGGACAGACTTATTTTCAACTTAAACGCATCTTCCGACGTATTTCAGAGCAAAAAAGGTACATTATACGGCCCCAGGGTAGTATTCCGTAACTTTTGAGAAAATTCTTTTGACTGTGTTCTGACTGATTTTTGTCCACTGCACATGCGCAAATACCAATTTTAATCTTCTGCACATGCGCAGTTGATCAAAAGCAGTCAGAACACGGTCGAAAATTATTCTTAAAAGTTACGGAATATTACCCCGGGGGTGGTAGTACGTAACTTTTTCAGCTACGACAGAAGGATCTGGGCAAACCAATCTTCATCTTCTAAACAGCGTGAGATGCCTTTAAGACAGAAATTTGTTTGTCCAGATCTATTAGCTGAAGCTGGAAAAGTTACGTATTACCGCTCCAGGGGTGGTATTCCGTAACTTTTCTAGCTTTTGCACCACAGCTCCACACCAGACTACGTAACACTTTTCTACACAATTTTCGTCTTAAACACAGCTTAAAATGACTTTCAGATAAAAATTGGTTGTAGAAAAGTGTTGTGGTGAGGAGCTATGGGTGGTTTAGATGCTAGAAAAGTTACAGAATAACGATCCAGGGCCCGTACTGTGTATCTCTTTTAGCTTCGACATGTGTATTTGGACAGGATACTTCTTGTCTACAAGACGCTATCAGATGCCTTTAAAATAAAAATCGGTTTGTCCAGATACAAATGTCGAAGAAGGAAAAGTTACACAGTATGGCTCCTGACGTGTTACTGTGTAACTTTTCTAGCTTCGAAAAATGCGTCTGGGCAAGAAAATTTTTATCTTAAAGGCATCTTATGGCGTCTTAAAGATAAGAATTTTCTTGTTCAGATACACATGTCGAAGCTGGAAAAGTTACACAGTACGGCCCCTGGAGCAGTACTGTGTAACTTTTCCATTGACTTGGTACCAACCTAGTTCTGTCTTTTGGACGGCTTAAGGAGTATTTAAGAAGACAATTGGTTTGTCCAAATCCAAACAAAAAGTTACACAGCACGGCCCTTGAACTCAGTAGTGCCTCTATATATGGAAGCGTCCAAGCCAAGCGGGCCACCCGACGCTCGTGACGCTATTTTCGCATAAAACTCGTTCTTTTCAACTCATTTAAGATTTAAGAGAAGTGGGTAAAAAAATAATCAAAATACATAAATCGATAGATTTTGAGCCGCTCTTTCTAATGGAACCATTTATTTTGACCTATAATATCTATATTACAGCTAAAACCGAGTCCTAATTGTAGGCTAGTTTTTTGGCAAAGTATGTATTTTTTTTTTATTTTTTTTTTTTAGATCAGCCTAAAATACAACCCTTTAACAACATCTGTGCAGAATTTAAAGTTGGGATAAGCAACGGTTACCAAATAACACTCAAATAAAGACTACACCGTCCGCGTGCAGCCGCGCTGCGTAGGTTGGTTGCCCCTGCCACTCGGCAACCAACCGGAAACAAACCTACGCAGCGCGGCGGCACGCGGACGGTGTAGTCTTTATTTGAGTGTTATTTGTTAAGCATTGCTTATCCCAACTATAAATTTAGTAGAGATGTTGTTAAAGGGTTGTATTTTAGGCTAATCTGAAAAAAAAATTTTTTTTTAAATACATACTTTGCGAAAAACTAGCCTACAATTGAGACCCGGTTTTAGCTGTAATATAGATATTAAAGGTCAAAATAAATGATTCCATTAGAAAGTGCGGCTCAAAATCTATCGATTTATGTATTTTGATTATTTTTTTACCCACTTCTCTTGGATCTTAAGCGAGTTGAAAAGAACGAGTTTTATGCGAAATTAGCGTCACGAGCGTCGCACAGTGGTTTAAAAGGCCCAAAAAATTATCAAAATTTTGCGTCCCCCGAAATCGTCACCTAATCTATACGTATAAGGGCTTATTTTTTTCCTAAGACTATGAACTACAAGAATCTAAGTCCCTCAGAGGTGTAT
>JAPYYV010001941.1:0-22330 GCA_030522625.1 Copidosoma aretas
ACCAACTGAGCTATCGGGGGCCGTGAGTTCCACACGCTGTAGGTTCTGATTAATCTCATTCCTGCATTTTTAAATAATTCTCCCGGAGAGTCCCTCTCTTATCCAAGACTCGTATTAATAAATTCAATTGTAAAATGTTTGATGAGGCTGACGCGCAGTCAGCGATTCTTACGAAATAACATACAGAGAAAATTAACGTACATTATGTACACAATTTTCCACCTCGCCTTCAACGGATCACTGACCTACTCTATTATTCATATAATAAAAATCGGAAGGCGCTGATTTACATTTGAATTAAGTTCTAATAAATGTTACTATTTTACATTAAAAATTAAACCATCCTAAGGTTTTACTATTTTAGAGTAATTAAAAACGTGTTATTTGACCATAAAAATTGCTCTGAAAATTCGATTTATGTATTGTACTTAAAATTTTTTTTTCCAAACACTCAGAAAAATAAGAATAAAAATTGTAAGCTAATAATAGTTTAAATCTACTGTAGGATTTCTGAGATATGCCTGATAAAATACACACACTCACACACACCCACAGAGAGAGAGAGAGGCAGACTTGTTTCCTTTATCGGGAAGCAAGAATACATCACAATAGTTACTCAGAAGTTTTCAGTGTTACTGATAATGAATCTAAGGTCAAAACCTCAAAACTCCAGATGGCCGATCCAATATGGCAACCTTTACAACTTTATTTGATATTTAGTTATAAGCACTGTCAATCTTGGTTAAAATACTGACTTGGGGGCTTTCGGGGTTGTTGACTACAAACCTAAAGTTTGAACTTTAGAGTTCAAGGCGGCCGATCCAATATGGGGCCTTCATTCCATTAATTTGGTATTTTATTATGGGAACAGCCAATCTTATTAAAAATAGTGACTAACGAGTTTTGGGGGCTGCTGATTACTCGTCTGCTGGTAAATAAATGTAAAAAATAACACTACTTACGTGTCACTTACTGATTTTCGCGGAACTGTCTATAGTGGTAAAAAATCCAAAAATGAAAGACATGTTATTTTCCAGCGGCGGAAAAACGTTTCTAGGAGGTGAAAACTTCTCTTAACATTGATTTCTTAAGACACGATTTCGCTGTTTTAAAAAAAAAAAAATCAACGAAAGTGTGTCTTACGAGTCATAACTTAGCAGTAGTTTTCATCCCCTTTAAACGTTTTTCTGACGTTAAAACGAATGGGCGTCTATAATATTTGATTATTTACCACTGTGTAAAGTTTTGTTACAGTCGGTGGGTGACAATTAGGTAGTAATACTTGTAAGATTTAAGATGGCGGATACCAAAAATATTCTCTTATGTAGAGAACCTTAATTATTTACCTGTTTTAATTGCTACTGTTACTTAAAATCCTCTTATAATGTTGCTATTGGGTTTTTAGGGGTCAGAAATTGTGAATTTTTTAAAAAAGATGATTTCTCTGAAAAAGCAAATCTAACATGATTGCCTGTTTTTGTAAAAATGACTTATGGTTAACCGTAGACTCGTTTATTGAGAAATGGAATTTGATGTGTAATGGTAACGAACCATTTCTGTCAGAAAAATATTATCATTCAATAAACGATAAACAGTGGAGAAATATTATTTTAATAAATACCGCTAAAAATTCGTGAATAATTCCAAAACTGCACAATAAAATATATTTAAACAAGACTTAGGACTTAAACGTATTGTATACTTGTCCTTAACTTCAAATTGTAAAATACGCTCTAATAGTAGAGATACTGAAAGGAAATGCAATTCGTCAGCAACAGCGATGGAAAAAAAGGACAAATGTATTATAAAGTTCTATAATAGTTACCAGTTTTCTAGATATTCCTTGTATCTAGTCATGTGCCAGGAAAAGTACCGGGGCTGATCAGCTTAAAGTATCGCGATCGGCAAAATAACATTTACTAGCATCCGAGCTCTGGCACATGCCAATGTACCAGAAAATATTTACCAACTCAACTAAATTAAGACTATATCTTAATATTTACACTTATTGGATCAAATTTACGTACAAGATGTTTCGTGTTGTGTTTTTTTGGGTCTTGAAGTATTTTTTTCTTATTAAATATAGTTTTCCCATAGAAAATATTACAATAATAGATAACATGCCAAAGCGTACTATTATTATGAATTTGCTATTATTTAATGTGTTATGCGGTTGTTAACAAGTTGTTTACTCTCGTAGGATAATTTATTCTACTGCTACTTTTGAGACTGTTATCGCTACGGCTACTACCTCCACTACAACTGCTGCTAATACCAATACACTTATGCAATACAACTATTACTGTAAATGCCTATTATCGTTTCTACACTACCGCTTTAGTTGCTACGCTAACGCTTATTTATGATTTTTTTTAAGGTCACTGCATATATTTGACCAACAGTTTTTTCCAGACCTTTTGTAAGTGTACGTGGAATTCTTTAGAGAGGATTTTTTGAGGTTAATATTGAATCTACAAAATGTTGTTGTCCATAGAATATTATCTTTGATGTTTTTAAAGTTATTAACACCCTGAAGCCACGTCTAAATATAAAAGACTTATAAAGCCAAGTAAAAACAGAGCTATTGCACATATGTCACAGCAATGTAGTAAAAGATGTATAAGCCCACTAGGAAGAACGAGTATAGTAAAAATTAAAAGCCGATCTGTGAACCTATCTTGAAAATGTTCCTGAATTTGGATAAAATAACCTGAATAAACATGATCATAAATCATCTAGTAATCGAGTTTGTACATCAAGACAAAAACAATTAGAATATTTTTTGACTGTCCTTAAAGGAAAATTTAACAGTTTAACTGCAAACGATGCACTCGAAGAAACTGTATTTACGATCGCCTTAGATTTTTGGAGTATTGTTGACATTTAAAATAAATTCAAGGGTTTTTATACAATTTTTTCACCCCGAAAACATCAAAAAACCGCTTGTTAACCATAAAAAGATATCATAGAAACTTAAATAGGGTATGAAAACCAAATTTTTTTCGAGCCGCTATCAGGAGTAGAAAGTAAAAATTTAGGGCCAGAATTGTTAAAATCTACCTTTCATTTCCTAAGATATGACTAAATACGTACATATGCTCTAACATACATACATAAACGTACAAACACGCGCTTCTATGTGCAGACGGACGTTTTGTTTTTACGTTATTGTTTCATTATATATTCTATGCAAACATTTCTGACATATTATTGAAAAATCTATTTTTTCATCGTTAAACAGCTTTCTTTATTAAAAAAAAACATTATAAAGATTTGATCTATGTGTATTATCTAAAGCTTAAAAAAGTTTTATCGGTGGTGGATATTTATATTGTTTTTCATACATGTCAGGACTTTACTATCGAGTTTCAAAGGCAAAGGCGACCAGCAGATCGTGAATCTATTCATGTGTATAGCTTATCAATAATAATGTAAGATGTAATTTGATTACTGATATTTATCACCATTTAAGAAAATGGTGTGAACATTGGAAATATAATGTGAAATAGATATGGATACTAAATATAACTAAAGTACCATTTTTGTTTTATGCAGAAAATAGCTTTGTTGACATTGATCAAACCAAATGCTAAGTATTTGAAAAAAAAGTTTCAAATGTAACTGAGAAAAATTATTGTTCCAAAATTGAACGCAATATACAAATCTCACATGTTTAAGTATGCTAGCAGTTAGGAACCTAAGACCTTAAAAGCAAGTAATCTTCCTGTTATAGACACAGTACAATGTGCTTATCCTGTACAGAGAACAAAAATGTAAGCCATTGGTTCCGTTAAAAAATCCCTGAGCAGTTGCGGTCCTGTACTTATTTATTATTTATTAAAAAGTTTTGCAATTTTCAAGCCTTTTTGACACTTTTATTCTAAGTGCTATCAGTATACCTGTTTTGTGATTCCAACATGGAGCCTTAGACGTTATTCTTTGACTTGTAAACTATAAGATACTTCAGCGTACCTGGAAAGTTTATTTGCTAAGCATTTGTATATAACTGCTACCGCATCACTTATCGTTGGCTTGTACTCATCTAAATTATACTTTTGTTTGGGGGTAAGAGTATCCATGCTTTTTGGGGAAGACGATTCGATCAAATGCAAAGTTTAATAATAGACTAAATTTATGCTCTACATTTATAATGATATATTTCCGTCTGTTTTTTGGGATTTGACGATTATTAAAAACTCCATCATGTACCTTAGCTCCTTCTTTTAGTAAAATCAAAAAATAGTTGGAAGAGAATGTTACAGCAGGAACAATCCTGTATTTAAATGTTTAGCTATAAAATAAATAAAATAAGGTCAGTTAAATAGAGAAAAATTTGTTAAAAAAGTATATTACCAAAACGTACATCTTTAAGAAAAACATTTACATATGTTTACATTAAAAATTATGCTACTTTATTTATACCATGAAGTACTAAGCCTACAGCTACTGTCATAAGAATAGTTCTTATCGAGGAGTTTCGAAATTCCTGTTTTTTAAAACTGGATCAGCTGGAATCCATTCACCATAAAATTGTCATTTTTTTAAGGTAATACTGTAGTACTGTTTATTCGCTGAAAATTAGTTAATAGTATTAAAATAAACTATACTATAGTGAGTGAGATAATCACTAAGAAAAATAAATATTATCATATATAACAATCTCATATTAAAGTACTATCACTATAACCTGCTTTACTGACCAAAAAACCAAAACATCTTCTTACCTTTAGAGTGTTACCACTTTCTTTCACTTGTTACAGCTTGAACATAGCTCCACATTTAAAAGTTGTTTTCTTTTAGGACGGTGTTCCAAGAACCCTTTCTTCCCTGTTCTTTAATTCGTATACAAATTTTAAAGATAAAAATTTAGTCAAGATCCCAGCCTATTACATAGTAGCTTGTATTTTATTTCATAACCAGTTTTGCACTAGCAGAGATAAGAGGAAGAGCTGATACAGCTAATGAGGTGTTGTTGTGGTATAAAGCATGTAGGGTGATTGTAGCGCTACCAACGGTACAATTAACGATCAACACTACTAAAAAAGCTAGTATCATGCGTGAAAAGGAGCTGTGCTGTCCCACTGTAAAGACACCGACACTCTGCAAGAAGAGCTTAAGTCTCTCGCTACGAAACTGTATCTGTCCTACTAAAGAAAAATAAAGAGCCCTTTTGTTTGATGAAGAACAGCTTCTACTCCTGTCCTTGTTCTGGCTTTTAAAAAAATGTTCATGAAAATTTGTAATCGTAAATAGAATACATTTTGATAAATTCAGCTCCGAAACAAAAACTATAGTCTTTGCGCCTGTAATTAGAGTCCACCGAGAAACTGTATTTTATGGATTCTATGTTTTAAAAATAGTTTGCTTTTCAAATGGGTACATACCAACCATGATCAGAAACTTAGTCTTGTCGGATATGATTGTTAATACTTTGCTACAGTCATTCAAATGATTCCTTGTACTGTATTTACACTTTTAGAGGATATGGAAGACAAAGTGGCGATAGTTTATCATAAATTAAATGGATTATGATAAATATAGCTGCTCAACCGGAAACTATATTCTTTGTTTATGATTTAGAGATAACCGAGAAACAGTATTTTATGGCTTTCATCCCATAAAATAAATTTAATATTTAACAAGATCTATTCCAACTAAAATGCTATACTTTTAAGAATAAGCCTACAAAATCCTGTTGCTCAGAAAGTACAGCACAAGTTATTATTTGGGAGACTGTATAAAAAAGCTAATAATCAAAAATTATTGGTGTGTTAAGAATTATGATCATTATTCCTTAGAACACACGCTGATTAGCCAGCTACACCCTTTTGTGTACCAGACAGTTTAAAAAAAAAATCTTTTCGGCTCTAAAGTTTTTGTAACGCTCTGATCGAGTCTCGTTTATCTTGCCAATATCTTCGTCGACAACAAGTATTAGAATACCCTTATACAGACTTTTTCTTGTAACATATGATAAAGAAAACAACTATGTTTGATTATGAATTCAGGAATTCAATCCTTAAAATTTAATTGTTAAGAGAAAGAATCTTCCGTCTCACCTAGTCACGCTGCAACATTATTAGCATTGTGTTTATGCCCAACAAATTACTGACTAAGCTGATGAACAGATTTCATCGAACTTCAGAGCCTGTCTCGGATCAGCTAGAAAAGACTTGGACTTTTTGATGTCAATACGGCTATCGTTCCTTAAAATCATCAATGCACTAGCTCATCTTAAATTATTAAAGTTATTATTCAATCAGAAGTCATATACATTTACAATCACATACCATTCAAACCCTATTCAACGATTCTAAAGAACACCGAGAACTATTGGCTACTTGTAGTAGATCTTTTATTTTGATACTTTAATAGCTGCTATAGCAACTAGTACTTCTAGGTACATGTCAAGACGGTCTCCGAAAGAAAAATTTAATCAAGCAAGCGTACCCCGGATCATCTTGCTGTACTCTATTATTTGCTAAATGCCTTGACTGCCTTTTCTTATATGCTTCTGTACTAACATGTTTTTACGTTTATAAATAAAGTAACTAACTCTAGAACAACTTAAAAAATACGCTTCTGGTTGTGGCTGAGTGTTTTCTTAGCCTAGCTGCATAGCTGATGCCTTAAGCATTGCCAGAAGCTTACTCGCTCTCCATCTGTATATAAATCTTACTATATTATATGGTTGTAATGTGTAGGGCTGCCAGCTTTCTCCTTCGCGCTCCCCCGCGCTCCGCCACGCTATATCACACTCCTCTACGCTCTATTGCGCTCCCCTACAGCCACCCAGAAACTCCCTTACAGCTTCTTCACAGATCAAGTAGTTGTTTGCTCATTTATACGTTATTTTTAAATCAGCTTTCCGTCAGATATGCTCCCCCACGCTCCCCCGCACTCTTTTGTTGGACCTCCGTAAAATTTATCTAGCTCCCCGCAGTCTTCCCAAACTACTCCTCCACGTTTATTTAAATTATTTATTATAAAAAAATTATATAATTTACGAAAACATATAGTTGTATGGGGCTGGACTGTCGGCTTTCTCTATAACCGTCTCCTGCACTTTCTTAGGCTCCCCCACGCTTTCACACGCTTCTTATTGCTTCTACGAGCTCCCTTACACTACCACACACTCCCCTAAGCTTTCTCACGCTCCTCCGCAGGAACCCTGAAAGGTAGGTAGATATTTGTTTATTTTTGTACAAGGACGAGTGTCCCCAAAAAGTTTATTAATGTTATCTGAACTGTTCCTATTTTCTCCATCATAATCTTTCTCACATTCTTTTATGGTAAGAATTGACAAATAATTATTTATCCAATTTATGTTTTTTAGAAAAATAATCTTTTTTCCACTCCATAACAATAGTATCGAAATTATCGTATGATATTATAAGTAAGTAAATGTAATAAATCTCGATAAATACATTTTTTGTATTGCGAGTCTTTCGCTTCTTTTACTATATTATTTAACAGTCTGTACATATTTTATTTTATTCCACAGTTATTTTTCCACAAACTTATATTTCTAAAGTATATATTTTATGAATGGATCTGCAGAAATTTATTGGTTTTCACCACTCTGACAGGATACGAATAGTATTCTAATCGAGGGATTATGTAATAAGTCTTTTTGTCTTTTAGTTATAAAGGGGAAATGATGGGAAATCTTCGAATGACACCTTTGGCTAGAAGACCAGAGGTAGTATTAGATCTACCAAGGGGCCCACCGACTAAAACTGATCTCCCCGCATGGAGATTACTCTGTTAGCACACTCTCCCTAGAAAATAATATTGTATGAAAATTAAAGAAGTGAGAGCAGAATAAGTGAGAAATTGGTAAAGAAGAAGAATATACCAAGTCACTTGTGATTTACTGTGCTTATCTCTGGATTATCATTTAAAAAGCATTCGATTAATATTTTCTCTGTTAAATCATTTAAAAGAATAATAATAGATCGTATTCCAATATTCCGCTGTACAAATGTTAATTTTATAATTCTTGGTATAGGAAATCAAAAAAAATCTAGTCCACCCGTCGCACAGCAAATAAAAATATAAAGATGCTTTTACCTGTAGTACAGCAGACTTAATTATAAAGATTCTTTCTAATAGTCAGTTAGCAGGGGAAATTATAGAAATTCTTTCCAACGGTCGCACAAAAGACACAGTTTTTGAATATTTTTTATAATTGCCACTGGACAAGAAAAATAATATACCAGGAATTCTTACAAAATATAATAAATTTCAAATAGTTTTCCTACCTCGGGCACTATTGTAACCCTAGTACGCCCTCGGTAGAAAAAATAGGATTTTCCCCCTATGTGCATCCGACCAGGGTGGTCCCAACGGTCCCTTAAGCATTGCTTCGTAAGCGCCCTCGGGCCCCGGGACCACCTTGGAGAGATGCACATTTATGACGAAAACTACTATTATTACCGAGATAGAGTATCTACAAACTTTTTAACATTTTTCAAACGTCATACATCAGAAGTATAGCAAGTCTTACATTATATATAAAATATGAATACTTTTATTCATTTTAAGTTATCTATGTTATTACTCATCATCTAAAATTTTATTTTAGACAATATTATCTAATTTTTTGATGTTTTTTAGTTCAAATTGAATGTCAATATTTGTAGGATTCTCATAACGAGATCAAGCTACGAACAACTGACCGTGAAAAAACAGTTGTTTTTGTAAATATAACCCAACCTAAGTTAAATTTCGACCATTGCATTAGTTTATTCTAATAGACGATTCAAAATCAACAGGAATTGTTTTGTACATAAAATAAATAGAAGAGAAAATGTACTCGCCGTACTTAAAGTTTTTCAAGGAATAAAAACTTTATGTCCAATTTTTTTTGAGTGATTATATCTCCTTTCTAATACCATGCAAGTAATTTTACATTTTTTAGACGCATTTCGTCACATAAACCATCTGCTAAGCTCAAATTCCTTATTAGCATCACTATGACACCTACTGTGGAATTTAATTTATGTAGTGGCAGTCCCTCTTTAATACGATTCAGTATTTTTACCGAAAGATTTATATAAATATTCTCATTTGATTTGTGAACTCCTTAATAAGTAGCTATACTAATATTGTAATAAACGATTGAAGTACGTAGCATCTTTGGCAACATTTGATTGTTTACTAAATATGCATATACATTATGAGATGACATAATAACATTGCTTTATTGGAAATTCGGAGCATGGGGGTGCTAAGGAAATAAATTTCTGCGAAGTAATGGTAGTTTTCGTCACAGATGTGCATCTTTCCAGGGCGATTCGTGGTACCGAAAACGCTTGCGAAGCAACGCCCAAGGGACCGTTAAGATATTCCTGGTCGCATGCACATGAGTGGCGAACGCTGTTTTTCCTACTTCGGGAACTTTTGCAACCCTAGTACACCGTCCGTAGGAAAAAGAGCGTCGGCCACTTATGTGCATCCGACCAGGGGGGTCCAAGGAACCGCTCTAAAGAGATGCACATTTGTGACGAGAACTACTGCTCCCGCCATCTGGACCAGAAAGTACTTTCCGGCCCTAGGGCGCAAAGTGATTGGCGGGCCTAAAGTATGCCAGGGTTGCAAAAGTGCCCGAGGTAGGAAAACATACAAAAACTCGCCCTTTGGGCGTGATTTTTTACTTTGCTCTGATAGTACGAAATGTATTAAATTCCTCTGAGAATGAACGGGAAAGGAGTGTCGTGTAGTCAGCCTGCTAGTATCTAGGTCGTACAGGAAGGACGGTTGGTACGCTTGTGCGCGCAGGCACTAATCTTAGAGCGCGGAATTACAAGAGCCTCTAGATACTATACCCCACACATCCGAGGTTACGCAGTCATAGTACTCGATGGCCCAACTTGTTTGCACTTGCATGTGTGTTCATGTATTCGGGTCAACTACTGTATGCGTGGTAAATAGACATATATGCTTTCTGTACATATAGTTCATACTTGTTTGCGCTGCTCTCTTTACAATTTTTGGTTTTCTATAAATTTCTGTTCCACCTGTTGATATTGACTTGCTCTTTTGTTACATTCGATTTTGTATTTTTACATACGATATTTTTAGTCTAAATTTTTACACAAAATGTATATTTTTACTTAATAATGTTTATACAGGTGTATATTTCCATTATTAGTGTCAAAATGTTGCTTACTATTATTATAATTAATATCACCATGATAATTTTTTTTTATTTACGTAACAGAGCTTGCGCTCTGTACATAATACAAAATTTACAATGCAGGTTAAAGAAGTAGTAGCTGTCATACACAGCTAGCGGTAAGAAATTAAATTACAAAAGTAAGTTACAACAATGAGCTTTACGAACTATACATCTCTAATGTTACTTCTAAAATATGAGTAGCGCAGTGCTATATTTCTTTGAATGTGGTAGATAAGAAAATTAGAATACATGGTACTAGATCATTTTTTAGTGACGTTTAAGACTAGTTTCGAACAATCCGGTGCGAGAGATGTTTAGTAAGGCATCAGGCAGATGGTTGAAGTGGCGTATTATCCTTCGTATAGTTCAATCAAAGTAAAAAAAGTAAGTGCAGTGTACTTTAACACGTTCACAAGGGTTTTTAATAAAATGAGGCTGATTTTTTAATTTATTTTTGCTATGATTTTGGGGCTATTCATAATGTTATGAAAACTTTGATAAGCGAAGATGCAATCATGGTGACCACTGATTCTTGATATCCAATTACTGAGAAAGCTTAAATTGTGAACATGGTAGCCATGATTTACTTAACCTATAGGAGTACTTGATTTTGCACATGAAATAAGTTTGTGTTTAATGCGTTTTCATATAATTATGCTTGTCTCTGTAAACGGAGACTAGAGAAGAGATCTCTACCTCGAGATTGGAAGAATGATGGATGTAATAAGACGGTTAACTAAGGTACTATGTCAAGAATCACTGGAGGTACGATAAATAAAGGCTAGTGCTTTGAAGCTTTTGCTAATGACGGAAACTTTGTGGCCAGAAAATGATAAATAGCTGGTATAGATGATACCAAGATCTGAGACCTCATCAACTGAGGCTAGCAACAAATTACATACGGAATAATTAAAGAAGATGTTCTTAAGACTCTGGAAAAGAGAGATAAAACTTGTCAGTTCAAGGCATTGATATGGAGTTTGGTGTAGATTGACTCTTAATGTAATACCTTTAGATCTAGCTGTATGTGTAAAGTTTCATTGTGACGGCTTACTATAGAGTATAATTTAATGTCATCTGCATGTATTAGGAATGTACAGTAAGAAAAGAACCTAGCAATTTCATTTATAAATAAAATCAAAAGCAGTGGACCAATATGTGACCCTTTAGGAACTCCAGAAACGACCCGTTCGAAAGTCGTGTTGGCACGAGTGATTCAAGCTGCCTATTTTCGATCTCAGAGATACAAGGAGAGCCATTATAGTAATTGACCTTGAAAGATAAAAGACTATAGTCTGGCTGAACGAAAATCACGATTTACAGAATCAAAAGCACAAGAAAGATCTATGTAAATAGTATCAACCTCAAGTCTATGATCAAAGGCGGAAGATAAAAAATTAGTAAATAATGAAAGATTGGCTATTATTCAACAACCTTGGATGATGCAATGATCCTGGATGCTGATCAGCGAGAGATAACAATCAAAAAAATGTTTGGTGAATAGTACGTCTAGTAGTTGCCTTAATGTATTCGAAATAAAAATTAGTCTAATATTTTTTACATCAGATATGCTTCCCTTTTTGTACATTGGAAAAACAATTGATGTTTTACAAGCTGAAAGAAAGTAGCCATCATAGAGGTAGTAATTTATGAGATATAAGATGGGTCGTCTTAAAATAGGGCAGCATTTATCAAGAAAGTATTGAGGCATACAGTAAGGACCAGAGCTGACTGATTCATTTAATGATAGAAAGGCATGCCTCAGTGATGCATGTGTGACAGTAAAAGGGGGCAGTATGGTGAAAGCGAAATTGTATACATCGTACTTATGACTAGATTATGAAAAGGATGCACAAAAGTTCTTTTGAAACAGATTTGCAGTTTGAGGTCCACTAACAGAATTAATATCGTTAAGTGACATTGTATTTGGGGACTTGTTAGAGGTTTTGGTATTATTGACAAACTTTCAAAAAGCCCTGAGACTGCGATCTGCATTATTTTCGATTTCCAAGATATAGTTCTTGTACAGGGAGCGTGATGTGTGTAAACATAGAGACCTTTATCTTTTCAATTCAGAGTAGACAAGAGTATCCTTAGTTCTGTGCCACATATAATGTTAAGTTTTTTTCGTATGATTAGTATTATTAGTACGATTAGTACGATTAATCCTGAAGTGTACCAATAAGGTAACAGACTAAAAAAGCGACCATAGACAGGGCCCTGTGCTCTAATTTTATCACTGATTGTGGAAAAAAAATAATTTACACTAGTTTCAATATAATCTACCATAGTCACAGCCTCCTTATTAATCTTCTCGAGGGCTTGATTTGTAACGGTATATACTTTGTAAGAGTCTCTATATGTAGAATTATTTTAATCACTTTTAATTGCACGAGACCCTTTGCACTCAATGATACTGGAGTCGTTATGTTTGTCACAGGGCACATGCAGCTCTTGAAGGGGCACAAGATCGACTGTGGTCAAAGAGGCAAATAGGTGGCCTAGTGAGTAGGCTTAATTGTAGAAATTTGGATATACTCGTTGTAAATTGAAGAAATTTTCTGCAAAAAATAGGGGGCATGGGTTTGTGACTTCATCCGTCACCAGGTAATCCAAGAAAAATAGTGTAGACATATCATTCCAGTTTACATGGGGTAAATCAAAAGGTCTACATACAATAATATTGTTGTGTTCAAAATATTAAGTATGTTTATCTAGTAAACACAAAAAGTCGTTAAAGACATTGGTTGATTAGTAAGGAGGTATATAAGCAGCTGCTATAAAGAAATGCTGACCAGTGGATGCTATGCTGGAGAAGACTGACTCTGATGATGTACCGTAGGCCAAGACACTAAGAGACAAGAGTTCTTTGATTCCTATGAGTACCCGACCACCCCTGGATGCTTCAGATGTAGTTCTGTCACAACAGTAGAATAAGTATTCTGACAGTTTATTTTATATATTTTATTGTTCATCTTGAGCCAAGTTTCAGTAAGGACAAAGACTTCAGAAACGATTTATAACTAACAGATATGATGCGTAGTTATGCTAAGTTATTGACTGTAGAATGTGTATTTTTAATATACATGTGGAAGCCAGAGTCAGTCTTTATGCGTTTTTGGAAGCATCTTTGTTTTGAAATGATGGAAGCAAAATAGCTTTATTAAGCCTTATATTAGGATTCTTATCATTGTGATTCTTGATCGTACTGCAAAGTTGTTTAAGATAATTACGTGAGTGAGTCGTTTTATCTTATTATTATTATTCTTTTTTTTTTAGAAAATCGCTGATTTCTAACAATAAAATCTACGTTTCTTTCACTTAATTTCATACATTTACGCATGCATATATAATTACATTTGTAGTTACAAAGGTTGGATCTTGGTTGCTAAGTGAGCTGGCTGCTGTTTTAGTTTCTGATTTTACTTCCTTACCCATCAGAAATCTTGATTCTCTTTCGTTAGCTACCGTTGTGTACGCAGACAAGTCTTCAAGCACAATGTTTATGCATTTACTGCTACTCTTCTGTCTACTTGCGAACATTCTCAAACATTTAAGAGATATTTAAGCTCCCCTTTTTAAAACTCCAAACGACCATGCTGCCATGTCGAGGGCTAGTTTTGCTACTATTTACGCGTTCTTCTTTCAATTAGAAAGTTTTTTCTTTGTTTGCAGTACTTTTCGTATGCAATGGACTACGTCTGCCAGTTTTTTACCTACTTTTATACTGTTATTTAGCCCGTGTTTCTGATGATCAGGTTTCTGTAACCCATCCCCTTTAACTATTGTCTCTATTCATTTTAGTAGACTTTCTTTTTAAGCTTGAGCATTTAAACTTAAATATCTGGTTTTTTACAATGCCCCTAGTGCAGTTGAGATGTTTGAGCTGCGTAGCCTCTCGCTAGGTTTATCGGTCCTGAGTCTGCTACTTTTAAAATCTTGTGCTTAGTATGTTCACATTGCACATGTACTTTTTCACTTCTTACGGTGGTAAATGCATGCTGATTCTCTGCATAAAGACGTGTATAATATATGTGCCCTTCAATTTAGCCAGAATTGTTGGATATTTTCCTGATTTTTTCACTGTTTTCCCCAACACAAGTCGTATCTTGCAAGGGTGGTCTTCTTCTATCTCTTAAGTTGGTTCTATTTGTTTGCATATGCGTATTTTTTTTCAATTTCTTGCATTGTTTTACTACTTCTTGTGGTATTCGCGTAAACCTTTTGGTGCTTACAGTTCTTACTATGTATTCCTATGTTGGCAACAGATATGCCACCACGTTCGTTGCCTTAAATCGCACTTGTTTCACCGGCAACAACGACATCTTAAGGAGGTCTAAGTTTTCTGTCGTCACTTGCGGTGTCTCAGTGTAGTTTATAATTTTTCCGTTAAATGCCGCAGTAGCTATTTCTATCATTTCTGCAAACTCCCATTTTGATTTTTTATTTTCTTTCCCTGGGAACTTTAGATCCTGTCCAGGCTTTCTTGACAAAATTTTGGTTTCACCTATAGCCTTTCATGCTGCCTCTGGTAGATGCGATTTGCCTCGACTTGCTAAATATATTATACATATTACGATTTTGAACCACACTACAAGTTTTTTGGATGATTGTTAAAACTTTATCCTTATTTCTTATACTCTATTATATCTGCCTCCAAATTCTGTAACTATTTTTATCCCTTACGCTGTTATTTCTCCTGCTTTATGTTCGAACCTGTTTATGCTCTAAAGCTGTTCTTTATGATTTTTAAACGTCGTAACCCTTAATTGTTCTGCTAGGTACCTCGTTACATCTGTTGCGTTAGCTTGTCTTGACTCTACTAATTCGTGTATCTTATTTTTTTCTGCTTCTGTTGCGAATCCTTTAAGTATTTGCACTGTTTCCAATTAACTGTCAATCTTCTCTTCCACTATTAATCTGTACCCCTTTGATGCTCCTTCTGTTGCATTCAAGACTTTGTATGCAACCTACTGTATCTGAGTAGTACATCGTCTTATTTTCTTATCGTCACTCCGCACTTCCACTGCGCTTGTCTGCTTGCGCTAAAAAATTTGTTTACCTCTTCGACTAACTGATTTAAACTTGACCGAATTATGGCTTAGTAGCCCAGTACTACCTCTCAAGGTTCCGTACCCGTAGCAGAATACTTTGTCGTATTAGTCGTCTTTATCTACGTATGCCATTAGATTCTCCGTTAATGTGTGGCACACTCGCTTTATTGCGCTGTTACTTATCGTCGGTAAAGAGTTGTAGTGCCTATTTTTACTATCTCGAAAACTCTTGCGAACTACTTCAATAATTTTTTTTAAAAGTGTGTGCTATCAGACAAAATTTGTTGAGGTGTGTCAAAGCATGCTATAACTCTATTTAAAAGAGCATCAGCTGTCTCTAAAGCAGTCACTCTGTTTCTTGGTATCAAAATAATATATTTTGTAAGCTAATCGAAAATATCAGGCTCTTGTTATGTGCCAATAGTTTGTTTATCAAGCCATGAAAGTTGATCCTGATTTTTTCAAACGGTTTACTTGGCACACCTGTTATAATAAGCACCTGTTTTGTTTCTAATCCAACAAGCTTCTTTGATTAGCATGATATACAACTTAGCACAGACTGACGTACATCGGACCACATGTTCTCTCCAGCCTTTGCGACTTTGTTTTACGTTTGGTTTATGCCCCTATGGCCTGCCATGGATAATTCATGATATTCTTTTAGCACTTTAATCTCCTGTGTCACCGATGACAGTATTTAGTTGTGTAAATATAATACCGCTCAAACATCATCATTTTTTGAGATATTTTTGAACATTGCAAAGTCACGTATAACACCTACTGACTCTATGTTGTCAACGTCACAATCTGTTTTAGAGACGATATACATCTTCTTGATCTGATTGAAATCCTATACTGTCAAAGTTCCTTTTCATGTATAATTTTATCACCGAAACTTTTAATGCTTATAATAGAGTGACGACTTTAATCATTTTGTCCTTCAGATGTATCGCTGATAAATATATATGCAATCTATCTCCTAAATGGCATCTATGACATCTGTGCTAGGTACACTGTCTGTTCTTGTACAAAAATCAATGTGGTTGAGATATCTGGATAGTGTTTATTTATTTTCTTCAGTCTTTGAACTGGTGGTACAGCTTTATTGTATTCTGGCTATCAGAGCGGTCTTTGTAATGGTAGCTGTATCCTACACGCTCTGTACTTACCTAGACCAGGTATGGTTGTGCTAACCTCGTTGTAGTCCGTACTGTTGTCGCCACTATATTCCTTTTTATTCTGATTTAGCAAAATTTTGTCGTTCACCTCTTGATCTTTCTCTATATTGATGATCTTATTATCCATTTGATTGTAAGGTATCTCTGATTTTGCTGACTCCAGTACTGCACTACTGAAATAAGCTAATCTAGTTGTTACAGTGAAGGTGGCGGAGGATCGCGTTTTTTTTTTTTTTGCTTCTCTCTTGACTGAAAAGTTGATTTGTCGCTTATCTAGTGTTCGGTTTTTTTTTTTTCGTTGTTTTTTCCTTGATCTTCGTTTTTGTTCTGTGTCCCGTATTTAAAGACCGGTTTTCCCTTCTTTTTTTAAAGTTGCACTTTATGCATCTCGAACTGTTTCACTATCTTCACTAATACTTTAATACAACTTGTTTATCGGCTTATAGTGTTCTTGCCGTTTTTCGCAGAGCGCTTGATAATCTTCTCGCTCATACGGCATGGGCTCGTATTCTGCTTCTTTACTCCCCGTATAATTTTTACACATTAGCAGTCAATCCCTATACACATCGTGCACACAGTAGTCCTTTTAAATTCCAAGAAAAAAACAAAAATTTCCTTCCCATCACCTAGTTTTTCTTTTAAATCTTCGTAGTGTCTTTTTGATCGATAAAGTCATAAAAATATTTGGAATGCAATAAAATTTGTTCTAACTATTTTTCCATTGAATCTCAATAGAAAAAAATCATCAGGCTTTAAAGCAGGCAGTTATCATCGCCTCTAGCATATACAATTTGCGACTATTTCCATGGCTCTGCACAATTTCCATCGTATCCACGTTTCTGCTCGTTAAGCATTTCGTTTTGAAATAAATAAGCCCTTTTCTTCTACTTAGTTATTGCTAAAATCACTTGATGACATGCAAGTTTTCTCACGATTCAAAGATAGTCTTTCTGCTTGATTATCCCACGAAAGATTGGCTCCCTTGCTGTTGGTCATATTCTATTTTTTCTTTTTCTTCTTCTTGTTCTCCATTCCTAGGTTCTTGTACTTTTTTGTTAACTTCTTTTATCCATACTTCTAGCTTTTTTAAGAGTTCAAATTATTCGTCATTTGGCCCTTCCATCAAGATTTCTTCCTCCTATTGTTGATTTTCGCCAGCACCTTCTTTTTCCTCTAAATACTATTTATCCCTACATTCTTTCATTTCCGTTTTTTCGTCTTACAAATCTCAAGTATACTCTACCCTTGTCCTATAACCTATCTTACACTCGTACTCTTAATTTTTTTCTGATATTAAATATGCGAGCTGGTGGACCGTCCCTCACTAACTGTTCTTCGTTATCTTGGTAATTTGATACAGCTCTGCTTGCAGTTGGTCCAAATTGTTTTTGTTTTCTTGTATAACTCAAAAGATTGTCTGGTGCGCTCTTCAGGGTATCTTGACAGTATACTATATCGAGAACGTACTTTCGTAATTCCACTTTCAGCCTATTCAAGAGTATGTTTGGTTTTTTGGACAAGTAGAAATGCTTTAATAATTCGTGGTTCAATATCACCGTAAATTTTTTACCGTATAAATAAAGTCTAGACTGCTCTTTTGGAAACACCCCTGCCAGTAGCTCTATATCGTAAGTAGGATACTTATCTTGCTACCTTTAAGGCATGGTGATGCGTATCTACATGGCCCGCCTTGACTTATTTCCTCCTGACTAAGAATTCTGCCAATCGCATAGTCTAATGCGTCAGTAGTAACTATAAGAGGTTTACATAAGTAAGACATTGTAAACACGGGTTCCAAGAACAATGCATCGACAAGTATCTTAAATGGCTTACTCTTGTTCTCCATACCACTTAAAATCCGTGACACTTCATTGACGCTCGTGTGTTTCTCCTTGTACCGTATTTTCCATTTTTTTTTCATCGCATTTGGTGTTCGTAGGCAAACCTACAAACGCCTATTCGTTTTTCCTGGCACCGCCCTCCAAGTCGGACAGTGATCTGAAAATCCCAAAAATTCTCAAAATTCCTGCGTCCCTTGAATTTAAACTGAATCACAACGTTATTATGCTTATTTTGTTTGTTAGACAGTAACTTACAAGAATTTAAGTCCCTAAAAAAAGTTAAACACTTATTATATACATCTATATATATATTAATATATATATATATTTATATGTATGTACATATATTTATGTATGATAATTTCATCCTTTTGCTCTAGATAATACAGTTCAAGGTAACCTACTCATTTTGTTTATGCCATGTATAAGTTCCAAGATCAGCTTTCAACACTCTGTATGTATGCATATTTATGTATATGTAGATATATATCTTCCTTTAGTGTATAGTTGTATGTAAATTGAGCGACAATCACCTTCCCCTCCCTTTTCCTCCCGCCCCCTCAGCTCTCACTCCCTCCCCCGTCCTCCCCCTCAAATAACGTTTAAATTCGTCCATTTTTACGATGTTTTGAAACCAATAAGATCTACCACTTCCTCCCCTCCGATCCTCCTTGACCACCCGACCCTCTCTCCTCCGTTCCTCCCCCTCAGCTCCCCCTCGCCACTTAATCGTCTTCCTCTCAGGTAAATATTTTGATTTTTGTCCTTTGTGTAGTTGTCTTCGTTTTAGCCTCACTTACTGATCTCCTCTTCTTCTTTTGCTTCTTTTCGCTCCCCTCAGTCCTATCTCACATTTCATTTTTCTCAAGGCGATATAGACAAAAACAATAAGAAATATATTTAGTAAAAATTATCTCTTTTTATTTTTGTTACATATTTGCAAATGTCTTGACCCATTATAGTGGCATGAAAAACTTTTTCCACATACATTACAATTTTTCTGGTTTAAGTTATCTTGATGTAATGCAATATGTCTCGTAAGATAGTAGTGTCTTTTATAAATTTTGTCAGATTTTTTACACGTCAATTTTTTTCCAATTTTATGCTTCTTTATGTGGCAAACGTAATTTTTGTATGTAGTGATAAAACAATTTTACAAATATCACATTTGTAATACAGTTTCGAATGTGCTTGCATATGTAAATTTAAATTGTCCTCGAAAGTAAATTTTAAAACACATTTTTAACATTCATATGAATCACTCTCGCTAATGAGAAAGAAATAAAAAATTTTGTAGTTGCTTGTCTGTTAATAAAAAAGGATTAAACTTATATCATAAAGTGATTATACGTACATTTATTCCATACTCAATTTTATCCAAGTATGTTCTACAAAAACAATGTGAAGTTAGTCTTTTTATTGTAAAATATTGTTTATTGTTGTTTGAAAAAAAAATTACAACTTTTAAGTGATGGAAATTGATCATAATTTCGTATCTCGTTATTTAATATGTTTGTGTTAAGAAATGTTAAACTAGCAAACAAGTATATTCTACTAATCGAATACTTCTTTACAAATAATATTTTCAAATTGATCCTTATCTGTAGAATATTTTTAAATGAAAATATATATATATATTTTTAGAATTTTTACATCTTGATAACGTGACGTACAATTGTCTATGAAAAAATAATGGTTTACGTAAGTTCAGTCCTACGAAATCGAAATTTTGGCCTTGTGACCTATTAATAGTCATGGAAAATGCTAAAGTCAACAGAAATTGTTTTTTGTTTACTATAAAATGTAGTGATTATGTGTTTCCAGTATTTAAAGTTATATCAGAAATAGACACTTTAAATCCTTGATTATCTCCTGTACTTATTTCTGCTTCTATATCGTACTTGAATAAGTTTGTGATTTTTAAGCGAGTTCCATTACACAAACCTTCGGCTATGCTAAAATTTCGTATTAACATAACAATACAATTAATTTTTAAAATTAATTTATGTGGTGGCAAGCCTCCTTTATCTTTATTGAAAAACTCTAGTGGAAAATTAATTTGTATGTTTTCGTCGCTTTTATCGACTTCTTTATAGGTTGTGAAATCTATGCTGTAATAAATAACGCTGTTTCTGTTGTAATTACTCAAACTCTTATTATTTGAGAAATAAGTTTATTTATTATGTAAAGTAAGAATAACATAATGTTTTGATGGATTATTAATGTTATTAAAATTTTTTTAACAAACATCGTTTTTTTCCATTTTTTCGGAATTTCGAAACATTTAATTTTTGCATCTCCTATTTTTAGTCATAAAGATGCAAAGTTCTTATCGGTTGATCGTAAATTTATTGTTTGATGTGAAATAGAAAAAAATTGCAATAGTACGATCATATAATTGTTTTTTCAGGGTACCAATTTTTTGAAAATTATTTACAACTGGACGAATTTGTCGAAAGTCTCCTCACAAAATTATTAATTTGTCGCTGAAAGGTTTATGAGAGTTACACAGATCTTATTAAGTTCTGTTTACTATTTATCATGCTTTTTTTGGTATCATCGAGGCTTCATCCTAAATAATGGGACTTACATCACGTAATTTTTTTTGTCGAATTTAAATTCTAAAAATAAAGTTTCAATTGTATTTATATCTTAAGGATGTCCTAATTTTCTGTTGCTTGTGATTCCATTTAGGAGTAAAATTGAAGCAATTCCAGACCATGTCATGGATACAAATTTTTTATTTATGAATGGGAAGTAACAAATTAATGTTTTGTATAAAAATGTTTAAATGTTTTATGAGAACCACCTAGACCATCAATAAAAAAAAATTTTTTATTGTAGTTTATTCTTTAATGAAATATAAAATGTTGATCTTAGTAGAATATACTTGTTAAATATGTAGAATATGCTAGTTTAACATTTCTTAACACAAAAATATTAAATAACAAAATACGAATTAATGATCAATTTCCATCACTTAAAAGTAGTAATTTTTTTTTTCAAACAACAATAAACAATATTTTACAATAAAAAGACTAACTTTACATTATTTTTATAGAATATACTTGGATAAAATTGAATATGGAAAAAAGTACGTATAATCACTTTATGATTTAAGTTTAATCCTTTTTTATTAACAGACAAACAACTATAACAATTTTTTTCTTTTTCTTTAGCGAGAATGATTCATATAAATGTTAAAAATGGATTTTAAAACTTACTTTCGAGGACGATTAAAATTTACATATGCAAGCACATTCGAAACTATATTACAAATGTGATATTTGTAAAATTGTTTTATCATTACATACAAAAATTTAAATTACATACAAATCTTTTAAATTTAAATATTCAGTCAATGTAAAATTTTATTCTTTTATAGTTCTATGTTAATACATATAAAGGTGATTGATGTTAAACGAGATTGATGTTGTATCAATTTTATCAGATACCATAGTACATACTACTAGAAATATTAAAAAAAAATTCATATATAGTTGTTATAAGACAAAGAAAATATGCAGGATGCACAAATATGTACAAGAAATGAGTAATAAAAATTTTTTCCTCCGCCTATATAACCTAAGAATTTCAAATTGATATGGTCTTATAAACTCAGATTCATGATTGATTTTAAAACTTCCAGAGATGACATAAGATAGCACTTACTTGTTTATGTAGACAAAATTTTTATGATTATTAGAATTCCATAAATATTATATACATATACATATGTATCAGTCCTAAATTTGAACATCGATTAAAGTCATTCCGTAGTATTGAATTAGTAAAAATGATATAATAAATCTGTAAAGTAATTAATTAAATTGACTACATTTGTTTGATTGATAAGGAAATTTTCATGTGTCCAGTTTGGTTAGAAGCGAGTGTACGCATGTATATATATATATATATATATATATATATATATATATACACATATACATATATATATATATATATATTATTAACATCAATGTAGGTTGAACTTCTCGTTCTGCTCTCCATAAATGTCAATATATATAAATCTTTATACTATGATAAGTATACGACCAATTGAGAGCTGGTAGA
>JAPYYV010001942.1:0-22669 GCA_030522625.1 Copidosoma aretas
AGGACCGCGTCGAAGATGAGAGAAATACCTACGCTGATAAGAGAGCGGATCATATTTCGTCTCGAACGGGAGATTGGAGTCAATGAGAGTTGCGCTGTTTCCCCGCTGCATACATCTCGTCCTAATATTCTCTCTCTCTTGCCCGCCTCAACCCCATCCTCCGCGTCTCGCTCTTTCTCTCGCCCTCTCTCTCCCCCTCTTGCAACATCCTCCGCGCTCCAAACCTTTGCCATCGCCTCTCAGCACTTGAAGAAGGAGCTCCGGAGTCGTGACGTCAGAGCACTGGGGGAACTCCCCCTACCACTGCCTTGCGAGCTATAGTGGGTGAGCTGGTATTGGCAAAAGCTATAGCGGGTGAGCTGGTACCGGCTCGTATCAGCCGCGACGTCAGGGCTCGTGTTATAGCACGGGGAACTTACCCCACCACTATCGTGCTATAGCGGGTGAGCTGAAACCGGCGTAAGCTTATACCGGCGTAGCTTATACCGCGACGTCAGAGCTCATGTTATAGCACGGGGAATTCACCCCACCACTACCGTCCTATAGCGGGTGAGCTGAAACCGGCGTGAGCTCATACTGGCATGAGCTCGTACCAGCATAGCTTATCTACTGCTCTTGAAAAGATAGTTGGTGGCTAAGTAGATATAGTGCTCGATTCGATACAGTGCTCGGCTTTTTTTAGGAATTTAAAATTCACTTCCGTTACACATTTATTGAGGCTGAGGATTTTAAAATCATTGATTTACTTCCCTGCATAACGTGCCAATAGAAGTATAATTTCAGAAAAAGATACTGGCCATGGCTCGAACTGACCAGCTTTGTACTCACAAGACGATACGTTGTCTACTCGACCGTCGCGTCGCGTCGACGCGACGCTTGCGCCGCTGACAGCGGCTGTATTATTGGTACTTTTATATTACTGTTGCGCTGCGCCGGCTGCTTAGAACGCAGCGTATGCACTTCCGGGTGCAAGCCACGGGCTCTGACAGGCCAGACTTGGCCACGTCCGTGACAATATATGTATATATATGTATCAATCTTAAGCTTAAATACCGATCAGAGTCATTCATTACTATTGAATCAGTAATAATTATTTACTTAATTTGTGAACTATTTCCATGTATTGACTATATTTTCTCGATTTCTAAGCGAACTTTCATGTGTTTATTTTGGTTGTCTACGTGTGTATGCATGTTAGTATATACATCCATACACATCTCACTCTAACAAATGAATACATGAATAAATCAAATGTTTCATCTTTTTGTGTCATGTTGTGCAGAGAAAAGTCCATTTATGGTTAGATGGGGCTACCAGCAAAATAAGAGTAAATTTTATTGTTTTACAACCATCTTAAGTTTTAATGAGTACCTATAATTACATGCCGTGAATCTAAAATTTTGTGTAGTATTACAATGATGTTAGCAAAAAAGGGTTGAAATACTAAGAACTTATTCCTACTAATCATATACAAATTGAATTCACAACTATTAATTAATATTTTTTATCCATTGTGCTGTACCTAAAACAATTAATATGAAATTGATTCGCTTACTTTTTGGGTAGTTTAATAAAACAGATGAAAAGATCTCTATTTACAAAAATAGATACAAGAATATCAATGTTATGGATTCGATACTCATAATCCAAGCAAGCAATAGTTAAGACTGTCGGCATATACACATTTACCAAAAGTATCAAAATACATCAAATAATGTTTTTGTTCAATTTAATATTAAGAACAAGCAACTCCTATTACGTCAATGCGTAAAAGTAATAACAATGGATCTTACAATTTTCATTATTTAGTAACGATGTGTAGTTTAGTATTTCTTTAGGTTACTTCTGTTTCACTTAGCCATTATTTCTATATTGGTGACGAAATGTAAATTTTTATAAAAGAACTTATTTCGAATGCCTTAGAACATTTTTATGATACATAAACCCATGGTCAATATTAATCGGATGGCTACTGAAAAGACGACAATCCGCCATTTCGTATTGGCTGTCGTAATGGATTTGTCATGACATTACACAGCTTATTGTATTTTACCTTTAATACGATATCCTATGATACCCATATCAATATGTTTGTAAAGAAATAAGTGTTTCACCATCTTATATTATTCGCTATTTTGATTTTAAGTTACTTTGTATAGCTTATTTCATTTCACTTTTCATACTCTTTTGTTTGATACCCATGTCGATGGTTTCTAAATAAGAAGATGGTCCTTCATTTTGTAGTGGTGTCCATATTGGATCCACCGTAATATTCAGTATACTAATTTCCATTTTCATTAGAGCTAAGAATAAGTGCAAAAATTCAGCCTGATTAGATGTTCGAAAGTGGTCGAAAAATCGACCGCAAGATTCCTCCCCGACAGATGGACAGGCATATAACCAAAAGCTTGTAAACATTATTAAAAGCGTATGAAGTAGATGTTGTTGGTGTATTCTTGCATGAAATGGGCTTTAAATCTTTTTTGAGCGCTCATTAAAACTAATGAGCTACAAAATTTTACCATTTTCATTAGTTTAAAAGGGAATTATAGGTTATCTTTTTTGAGTAAGAATTTCATCCGTATGACTTGACTTTTGTTTTATATATTTAGAATTTGATTAACTACTAAACTACTACTACTAAATTACAATAACTATCTTATTTCTGGGTTCTCCTGATTTTAGCATTCTGCCCCCTAGTGAGAACGGAGTACATCTTGCGACCTACGCGCGGTTTTATCATTCAAAATTCAAATTTAAATTCATATATTTTTAAACTTTTTCTTATTAAAATAATAATTTTTTATTAATATGACAAAAACAAAAACAAAATCTAATTTTGTGCGTCTAACCAAAAGTGGATACTACACTAGGAGAAGTGGTATTGAAAAATTTATTATAAGTATGTTAAAAATTACTAGGTTTCATAGGAAAGCTGAGACATACTCACCATATTATAATATTTACTATGCTACATAGTAGAAGCAGATTATATTGAACTTTACTATGGCGCTCTGATGAAAATTTGCTTTCTAACATAGTAAATTTTATAATAATATAAATAATTTTCATATTTACGAAACGAAAAAATTAATTTTTATTTAATTTATGCGCAGAGAATTTATTCATGGTTTTTAATTTGATTTATATATTTTATATATTTGAAGTCGTATATTTTACTATGTAATTAAATTAAATTTTGAAAAATTTACTCCGACTGGGATGCGAACCTTCATCCTGCAGCACGGGAGTCCGATGTCGTAACCACTGGACTACATAGACATATGTCTTGTATTACATCAATAGATTATATATTCTATCGTGTATATTGATACATCATCCAGCCATATTATACTATCAGTTATTTGAAAAAATCTTTTTCATCAATTAATCTTGTATTTATAACGTTACCCAAAATCATACAATTCCTTATTTTTTTTCAGTCACAAGAAATCAAAATCACATTTCTCATGTGATACACAACAATACATGCAATAAAATAAGAAGTAAAGGGGTTCACAATAAATTTAACGACAGATAAGTTATTGATAAACAGTATTTGTCTGTACGTACTAATTAAAAACTCCCATAAATACAGAAATCCGTTTTGTTCAGTATTTACATTAGTATAACCTCAAACTTACTTTAAAACTCCATAAGCATATATGTACATTTATATATATATTTATATTATATAGTATATACCGCCTAACCTAATCTACATTTTAATCACAAAAAGTACTAAAGGATACAGTGATTTTTACTATGTTCAATAGCAATTCTGGAGAATCAGAAATTTTACTATGTGACATAGTAAATTCTACTTTTAAATGTAAGAAGCATTGATACGATTACAATACAATGTATCATGTTGTGTAGAAAATATTATGATATTACCATTTTTACTATGTTAGACATGATAATTTTTATCAGTACTGTATAATAATTTTTGTACGACTGCCTATTATAATTACTATAAAGAATATAAGAAAAATTACTGTAAACGTTATAATTTGCGTCATCAGACGAGTATTTCTCACGTTTCCTAGAAAATATAGTGATTTCTAATATACATGTAATAAATTTTTTAATACCACTTCTCTCAGTGTGCAGTAATAAACATATAAAAATTAATTGTAGTTGTTTGTGTTCCCAATTCCCAGTTAGAATTAAGCATGAACGAAAACCATTTGAATATCCGCCAATTATTTCCAATTGTTAAATTCAAGTTTACAAGTTTACGTAAATAATCATCTTAAATAAGACGCAGTTGATGGTATATATATATTTATTCAAATACACGACGTATCAGCTGTGTTGGCGAAAACCGCAGCCCTCTTTAGGTGCTATTAATAATTCAATTTTTTAGTCACTATAAGTAAGCACGCTATTAAACTGACACGAAAAAAACGAACTTACATTTGATAATAAACTCTAACACTTGTTGACGCTTTGTCAGTTGAAAGTCAAATGTGATTGGCAGGGAGCTGCTCATAATATACAAGTGTTATTTATTGTATTACGTATAACTATGTACATTGTTAGGAGATCAATTTTCTTGAGAACATAGGTTTGTATTTTTTTTTTCAAATAATATTTGTCAGAAATTCGATTAACTGTTTCAGTTGTAGTGAAAATTTGGATCAGAAAAGATTAAAAAAAAATAGTTACCATCAACATCAATAACTTCAACTGTATAAAATTAGATTTCTGTCCATTCTATTTGTATGTTCGACTAATGCAGATTTTCCATCATTATTTTTTAAATCTATGATGCTGTATCATCCGTGTTTTCAACCTTCTAGAAGTTTGTCCGACATAATCACTTGGGCAAGCATTACAAGCTATTTTATATAGAACATTTGATTTCTCATTATAATTGATAGCATCTTCGCCAAGTTTAATGAAAAGTTTAATTTATTAATGCATTTAAAGATTGATTGTACTTTATACTGCTTTGAACGATTTTTAAATTGTTTTCTAGATTTATAATAATATGGTAAGATAATCTGCAATTCCCTGGGCTATAATTATTATTATTGCTATTGTTGGAATTAATGATGTAAATTCTTTTTGTTATGTATTTGATTATGATATTAAGTGGAAATTTTTTTTTTGAAGAATTTTTATAAACTATAAATTTTATTTATGGAACTGTAGGTGAGAAAGTTCAATAGTAAAGTCTATGAGTGTATAAATCGTGCCTATTTTTGGTCTTATTTGATGGTATGAGTGGAAATTCAATTATGTACCTGAGTATTTTGGGTATCTATACCAGTTTATAATTACGCTATTGTCATTTGAAAATTTAAAAAAATGTCGAAAAAGGATATCTTATTGTTAGAGGAAATCCCTAAGGTGAACTGCAAACTATCAGTATTCTTGTTAAAAACTTGGCAAACATGCTCAATTATGTTCGTTTGGATACACATTATGATGTCGTCAATACAGTGATACTACAAGAGAACATAAAAATTTAGACGCGACTACTCATAGCTAATCGGAAAACCTGTTTATAATGATAGATAAGCTATGGATGGTGGTTCACGCAAAGATGTGCTACAACCACCTGGTGGTTTCAGCACAGCTCCCCTTCACGGTCCAAATAGGCCCCTCCCCGCTTGAGTGCTGCCTTTTCTGCGCTCTGATTTCGGAGATGGACCTCTCCCTCCGCACTCGACTTGAGCATGCTGCGTGAGTTGGCAGGAGATGAAGCTCTCCCTTCATACCCGAATACATCCGAATAGAGCTGCATGCACCTTCCGGTGGCTCCAACGATGGCTTTCATGTAAGCAGCCCTCTCCCCGCGGACCAGGTAGCTTCCTCTCCATGGGTGAGCAGCCTTTCCCGCGGCCCAAGTAGCCTCCGCCTTTCTCTCTCATGGCACACAGCTGTTTTCTGTTGCTAGGTGATCGGAGCATTTCTTTCTCTTTTCAAAAAATTTTTTCTTTTTTCATTTGTTTTATTTTTTATTTTTTTTATTCTTCCAATATTTTTTATTTCTTATCTCATTATTTTTTCTTTCTAACATTCAAGTTTATAAGTTATGTAAGGAGATTTTATGAGGAATGAAATTTTCGGTAAGTAAATGTTGAACATTTTCAATTTATTTAAAAACAATTTATTTAAAAAAAAACAATAATTAATAAAATATTGTTTATTAGTGATCAAGCGTAATTCTTAAAAATTCTTATAATTTCATTCAAATGAGATCCTACGACAGAATTTTATCTTTGAGCCCGTCAACTACTTTCGCACATCTTTTTCTTCCACTTACACACATTATTTCATACACTATTTCTGGGGCCACATCTACGATGGCAGGCTATGTTGTGAGATCCATATCAAGTATCAAAGGCGGCTATGCTGCAGGTTACGTCGTAAAATCTACAACAGATATGGAAGAGAGCGATATTCTTGAGCGAGTAGAAACACGTAATGCTGCGAGATTCGTGGTAGATAAATCTGAGTTGGTAACTGCTGCTGCTATCAATGTTAAAATTAATAAATGAAATGGTGAGTCCCATTTGACTGTGGTAAGTGTCTCGATTTGTGAGTGCACTAGAATGGCAAAGATCCCACTGGTGTTCCAGTTTCTTCAACGACCGAGCAAGATAAATGGAGAAAGAAAGTGGTCAACTCATTCTCTCAAAAAATTATTACTATAGTTAGAATTAAAATAAATTATTCTTTTTTGATTATGACGAATACTTACCGAAGAAGGTTGCCATAACTGATGGTGATAGCACGTCAAATGCCGTTGGCGATAAAATTGGCTTATTGGATGGTACTTCAGCGTCAGAGAAAGGTGGAAACAAAAAAAAAGTTATAAACTGATCCCCTACAAATAATTATACAATTTTACAATTTAAATACAATTCTCATTAGTATAAGTTATTAAAGAAATGTACTTACGACGAAATTTTAGAATCGACGGTGCGAATCGACCTAATGCAAGCGGAGGGAAGAAACTCTTCTTAGACTAAATATTTCAAACTAAAAGATTTTCGTTCGTTAGCTCAGCATCAAGTCTAAAAATTTGGAATAACAAAAAGAAAAGCTATAAAAGTAAGCTTTCTTAAGACTAATATTTTTATTACGTTTAATCAGCCAAACTAAAAAAAGCATTTGTAAAGAAGGATAATCCCAAAAGATTCCCTCTTTGCCTACTATAGGTTTTCTTGATTATTAACTGTAAATCAAAGACTGCAGTACTACAAAAAGACAAAACGAACCCATTCGCACTGCATTTAACAAGCAGTGTTCCATAACAGAACGCTGGACAGCCCTCATCATTCTCATCGTCATCATCATCATCATCATCATCATCATCATCATCATTATGATAATCATTATCGTAATCATCATCATGATCATCGTCATCATCATCATAGTCACCGTCATCACCATCATAATCATCATCATGATCATCACCATCATAATCATCATCTCCATCATAATCATCATCATTATCGTCGTCGTCATCACTGTCGTCATCATCATTATCGTCATCATCATCATCATTATCATCATTATCATCATCATGGTCGTCATCATCATTATCATCATCATCGTCATTATAATCATCATCATCAACGGCTTCATCGTCATTATCATCACCATCCACATAATTATAATTATTATAATCATTATCATCATCATGAGCGTCATTATAACTTCATAAGCATCATCATCATAATCATCCCTATCACCATTGTCATTATTATTATAATCATCATCATCATTATCGTGGTCAAAATCATCATCATCCACATCAACATCGTCATCGTCGTCTTTATGGTGGTCGTCATCATAGTCACTGTCATCATCATCATCGTCATCATCACTATCACCATCCTCGTCATCATAATCATCATCATCATCATCATAATCATCATCATCATCATCATCATCAATATCATTATCATCATCATAATCATTAGCATCTTAAACATCTTTATAATAACCAGCATCATCATCATCGTCATCGACGCAGTAACTTTCATCACCATCATCGTTATCAGCTCAACATTATCATCACCATCATGAACATTAGTATCTTCATCATCTGTATAACCACCGGCATCATCATCATCATCATCGTAGGCGTCGTCGTCGTCATCATTATCATCATTATCATCATTACTAACATCATTATCATCATGGTCATCTTCGTCATCATTATTATCATCATCCTTATCACCATCATCGTCATTATAATGATCATCATCAACGTCTTTATTGTAATCATCATCATCATCATCATAATCATTATTGTAATAAATATGATTATCATTAGAAACATTATGATCTTCAGCAAAATCATGATGGCCATCATCATCATCATCAACATCATTATCATCATCATCGTCTTCATCGTCGTCGTCATCATAATCATTGTCAGCATCATCATCTTCTTCGTCACAATCATCATCATTATCATTATCATCATCATTATCATAATCATTATAATTATTATTATAATAATCATTATCGTCATCATAAGCACCATTATTATCTTTATCATCATCACATTGTTCATTATCATCATTATTAACATTTGCATCATTATCGTCTTCAACGTCGTCATCATCATTGTCACTGTCATTATTATCATTGTCATCATCGCTATGCTCTTTGTCATCATCATGATCATCATTATCATTATCATCATAATCATTATTATAATCATTATCATCATGATTAGCACCATTATTATCTTCATCCTCATCATCATCAACATTATCATTATCATCATCTTCATCATAATCATCGTGATCTTTAGTATTATCATCATCATCATCATCATCATTATCATCATCATCATCGTCGTCATCATCATCATCATCATCATTATCATCATAATCATCATCATCGTTATTGTAACGTTCATTTTTATTATCATTGCTATCATCATCAACAACAATAGCATCTTTATCATCTTTATTACCACAGAAATCATCATTATCATCGTAGTCGTCGGCGTCATTTTCATCATTATCATCATTATGGTCATCATTATCATCATAATCATCATCATTATTCCCATCAGCGTTATTTTGATGATCATTACCATTCTATATATTGTCATCATCATCATCATTATTATCATCATTGTCTTCATCGTCGTCGTCGTCATCATAGTCACAGTCATTATCATCATCGTCATCATCATCATCCTCTTCGTCATCTACATCATCATTCTCATCATCATCATCATTATCATTATCATTGTAGTTAGCATCGTCATCACCATCATCACTACGGCAATTATCATCATCATTATTTTGATTATCATCATTATAACGTTCATATCTATTATCATCATCATCATCATCATCATCATTATCATCATCATCATCATTATTATAATCGCCATCATCATCGTAATCATTGTTATTATAGTTATAATTATGATCATCATCATCGTTATCATTACAATTATCATCATCGTCATCAACATTATCATCACTATTCGCATAACCATCATCAACATCATCATCGTCGTCGTCATCATCATCATTATTGTCATGATTATTATCTTTGTCGTCGTCGTCGTAATCAACATTGTCATAAGCATCATCATCATATTCATCCCTATTTCTATTGTCATTATTTTTATAATTATCATCATCATCATCATCGTGGCCATCATCATCACCGTCAACATTATCATCGTCATCATCGTTCTTATTGCCGTCGTCATCATGGTCACTGTCATCATCATCATTGTCATTATCACCCTCCTCTTTGTTATCATCATCATCATTCTTATCCTCATCGTCATCATCATCATCATCATTATTATGGATATCATCATCATCACCATCATCACTACGGCAATTATCATCATCATTATTTTCATCATCATCATTATAACGTTCATATCTATTATAATCAACATCATCATTATCATCATCATCATCATCATCATCATATTATAATCGTCATCATCATCGTAATCGTTGTCATCATAGTTATCACCATGATCATCATTATCGTTATCATTATAATTATCATTATCGTCATCAACATGATCATCATCATCAAGATTATCGTTATTCACGCTGCCACTGCCACCGTCGACGTCGTTATCGTCATTATCATCATCGTCGTCATTATCATCATTATAATCATCATTATAATCATCAGTATAATCATTCTAATGTTTATTTTAATGATAATTATTGTCATTGTCATTGTTACAATTATTATCATTATTATCATCATCGTCATCATCATCATCATCCTCATCATCATCATTTGCATAACCACTATCATCATAATCATCAGCATCGTCATCAACATTATCATCACCATCCGCTTAACCGTCATCAACATCATCATCATAGTCATCATCACTATAATCATCATTCTCGTCATCATAATCGTCATCACCATTATCATCATCATTATCATTATTATCATCATCATCATCATCATGATCATCTTTATAATCACCGACATCATCATCATAGTCATCGACGTCGTCATCGACGCAGCAAGTCTCGTTACCATCATCGTTATTAGCTAAACATTATCATCATTATCATGAACATTAGCATCTTTATCATCTTTCTATCAACTCGCAGCATCATCATTATCGTAGGCGTCGTCGTCGTAATCATCATCATCATTATTATCATTACTATCATCATTATAATCATAGTCATATTCATCATCTTTATTATCATTACCATTATCACCATCATCGTCATTATAATGATTATTTTTGTCGTCTTTATGTTACCATCATTATCATCATTATCATAATTATTATTATACTGACTGTCACCATCATTTGCACCATTATTGTCTTCCTCATCATCGTCATGATACTTATTATCATCATTATCACCATCATCATCATTATCGTTCGTCATCGTCGTCATCATCATTGTCACCGTGATTATCTTCATCTTCATCATCATCCTCTTTGTCTATATCATGATCATCATCATCATAATCATTATTATAATAATTATCATCATTAGCGTCATCATCATCTTTATCATTAAAATCATGACCATCATTATTATCATCATCCTTATCATCATTATCATGAGAAATATCATCATAATCATTCCTATTACAATTATTATTATTATTATAATTATTATCATCATCGTTTTCATCATCATCATCATCGAGATCATCATTTTTATTATAATTAATATCATAATCATCATAATGTTTAATATAATAATGATTATCAGCTTTATTATGGTAATCACTATCGCCATTTTTATCATTATCCTCATTATAATCATCGTTATCATCGTCCTCTTAATATCATCATGATCATAATCATTATCTTTATCGTCTTTGTCATCATATTTACTGTTATCATCATTATCGTCATCATAATCATCATCTTCGTCATCATCATCATCATCATCATCCTTATTATAATCATGATAACCATCAGCATCGTCATAATTATCATCATTATCATCATCTTCATCGTCACCATCATCATTATCGTCGTCGTCGTCAACGTAGCAGTAACTGCCATCACCATCATTGTTATCAGCTTAATAATCATCATCATCCTTGTCATCCTCATCATTACGATATTTATCGTCATAATCATTATCATTATCATCATCAACATTACCAGCATCATTATTATCGTCATTAGCATCATAAACATCATCATTATCACCATAATCATCATCATCGTTATTATAACGGCCATTTTGAATATCATCATCATCATCATCAATAATAGCATCTTCATCATCTTTATAACAACCGGCATCATTATCATAATCGCAGTCGTCGTCGCTGACATTATCATTATTATCATCATCGTTATCATTATCTTATTTATGGTCATCATTATAATCATTATAATCATCATTATCACTATTATCGTTATTATAATGATCATCATCATCGTCTATATAGTCATCTCCATCATCATCAGTATAATCATTATTATAATAATCATCATCATCATTAGTGACATTATTATCTTCATCATCATTATAATGGTCATAATAATCATCATCAACATCATCATTATCATCGTCTTTGTCATCGTCGTTATCATAGTCACAGTCATCATTATCATTTTCATCTTTATTTTCCTCCTTGTCATCATCATTCTCATCATCATCGTCATCATCATCATTATTATGATCGTCACCATCATCATCGTCATTATATTATCATCATCATCATTATCATCATCATGATTATTATCAACATTATCACCACCATTATTATTATTATTATTACTATCATATACATCATCATCATCATATTTATTATCATCGTTATTATTACGGTCACTTTTATTATCATCATCATCTTCAACAAGAGCATCTTTATCATCTTTACGTCTACCGGCATCATTATCATCATTATTATCATCGTCGTCGTCGGCATTATAATTATTATCATCATCGTTATTATCATCATCATTATCATAGTCATCATAATCATCATTATTATCATCATCATCATTATCACCATCATCGTCATTATAATGTTCATCATTATTGTGTACACCGTCATTATCATCATCATCTATATTGTCTTCATCATTATCATTATATACTTTATTGTAATAATTATCATTATCATTAGCAACGTTATCATCTTCATCATCATTATGATGGTCATTATCATCATCATAGACAATTAAATTATTATCGTCTCCATCGTCGTCATCATTGTCACTGTCATTATCATCTTTATCATCCTTACCATCCTCTTTGTCATGATTATGATCATCATCATTATTATAATCAATATTATTTTCATAATAATTATCATCCGCATTATTTTAATAATCACTATCATCATAATTGTCATCATCGACATTAGAATCGTCGTCGTCGTCCTTGTCAACGTAATCGTCATCATCATGATCATTATTGATACAAGCATCATTATCATAATCATCCCTAGAAACATCATCATTATATTATGATCATCATCATCATTATCGTTACTATTATCATCATCATCATAATAATGTTCATGATAAGAATCATTATCGTCATCATCATCGTAATCATTATTATCATCGTTATCATCATGATCATCATTGTTATAGTTATAATAATCATCATCGTCATCATCATGATCATTATTATCAAGATTATATTTATCCACTCTGCCACTGCCACCGTCGCGTCAACTTCGTTATCGTCATTATCATCATCGTCGTCATCATCATCATCATGACCATCATTATAATCATTAGTATAATCATTCTAATGTTTATTATAATAATAATTGTCACTGTCATCGTAATCATTATCATCATTATTATTATCATGGTCATCATTGTCATCGTCATCAGCATCATCATCATCATCATCATCATCATTATCATCATTATCATCATAATCAACATCATCGTTATCATCATCATCATTATCATCATCATCATCGTCCCAATCGTCGTCGTCATCATAGTCACAGTCATCATCATCATTGTCATCATCATTATCCTCTCCGTCATCATTATCACCATTCTCATCATCATCATCATCATCATCATCATCATCATTATCATTTCTGTTATCATCATCGTCATCATCATCATCACTACGGTCATCATCATCATCTTTATTTTAATCATCAACATTATAACGTTTATATCTATTATAATCATCATAATAATTCACATCATCATCATCATCATCATCGTCTTCATCCTCGTTGTCATTATAGTCACAGTCATCATCATCATTGTCATCATTATTATCCTCTTCGTCATCATCATCATCATTCTTATCATCATCATCATTATTTCAACATCATAACGTTCATATCTATTATAATCATCATCATTATTATTATCCTTATCATCGTCATCATCATCATTATTATTATCAACATTATCACCTCTATCATCATCATTATTATCATCATATACATCATCATCATCATAATCATTATCATCGGTATTATAATGGTTATTTTTATTATCATCATCCGCATCAACAAGAGCATCTTCATCATCTTTATGTCCACCGGCATCAGCATTATCATTATTATCATTGTCGTCGTCGTCATTACCATTATTATCATCATCGTTATCATCATCATAATTATCATGGTCATCATGATCATCATTATTATTATCATCATAATCATTACCATTATCGTCATTTTACTGATTATCATCATCGTCTTTATTGTCATCATCATTATCATTATTTACATTATTGTAATAATTATTATTATTAGCAATATTATCATCTTCATCATCATCATAATGGTCATCATGATCATCATCAACATTTGCATCAGTATCGTCCTCATTGTCGTCATCATCATTGTCACTGTCATTATCATCATCATCATCATCACTATGGTCACCATCAACATCATTATTTTAATAATCATCATTATAACGTTTATATCTATAATTATTATCATCATCATCATCATCATCATCATCATCATCATCATCATTAGCATCATAAACATCATCATCATAATAATTATTATCATCGATATTATAACGGTCCTTTTTATTATCATTATCATCATCATCAACAAGAGCATCTTTATAATCTTTATATCCACCGGCATCATCATCATTATTATTATTATCATCATTATCACCATCATCGTCATTATAACGATCATCATTATCGTCTTTATTGTCATAATCATCATTATACACATTATAGTAATAATTATCATTTTCATTAGCAACATTATCATCTTCATCATCATCATGATAATCATTTTCATCATCATCAACATTATCATCATCTTCGTCTTCATCGTCGTCGTCATCATGATCACTGTCATAATCATCGTCTTCTTCGTCACTATCATCATCATCATCATCATGATTATTGTCATAATCATTATCAGAATCATTATCATGATCATCATCGTCATCATTAGCACTATTATTATCTTTATGATCGTCATCATCATATTGGTTATAATTATCATCATCGACAGTTGCATCAATATCATCTTCATCGTCGTCATCATCATTGTCACTGTCATTATCATCATTGTCATCATCACGATCCTCTTTGTCATGAACATGATCATCATCGTTATAATCAATATCATAATCATAATAATTATCATTTGCATCATCATGATAATCACAATCATCATCATCATTATCTTCATTATCGTCATTAGAATCGTCGTGATCGTCTTTGTGATCATAATAGTCATCATCCTAATCATTTTTGATACAAGCATCATTATCATTATCATCCCTAGAACCATTATTATTATTCTGGTCATTATCATCATTATCGTTACTATTATCATCATTATTATAATGTTTATGATAAGAATCATTATCGTCATCACCATCGTAATCATTATCATTATCGTTATCATTATGATCATCACCATCCTCATCATCATGATCATCATCATCAAGATTATCATTATCCACGCTGCCACTGCGACCGTCGACGTCGATATCGTCATCATCATCATCTTCGTCATCATTATCATTATGATTATCATTATAATCATTAGTATAATCATTTTAATGTTTATTATAATAATAATTATTGTCACCGTCATCGTTATTATTATCATCATCATTATCATCGTCATCATTATCATCATCATCATTAACATCATCATCATCGCTGTCATCGTCGTCGTGTTCGACATTAATGTCGTCACATTAATTATTAACCTTATAATCCTTAATATTTTTATAATTATCATCATTATTATCAACATCATCATCATGATCATCACCATCGTAATCATCATCATGATCATCGTCATCATCATTATCATCGGCGTCGTCATCGCTATCTGCGTCATCATTATCTTCATTATCATCATCATCATCATTACCGTTCGCATCATTATTATCTCTTACCTTGTCAACATAATAATCAAAATTATCATCATCCTCAACATTATTATCATCATCGTCATTATTATTATCATCCTTGTCATTATCACTATCATTATCATCATCATCATCATCATCATCATTATCGTTATCCTCATCATCATCACCATCATTATAAGTATCCTCATCATTAGCAACGTCATCATCATCATCATTATCTTAAAAATCATGATCATAATCATTATCATCATCATTATCATCATCTTAATTGTCATTGTCACCAACATCATAGTTATGATCGTTATCATTATTATATTTTTCATGATTATTATCATCATCATCATCATCGTTGTCGTCGACGTCGTTGTCGTCAACATCATTATTATAATTATTATCATCTTTACCATTATTGTCGTTCTGATTTTCATCATGGTTGTCGTCGTTGTCGTCGTTGTTATCATCATCATTATCATCATCATCATCATCATCATGATCATCATCATCATCATTATGATCATCATCATCATCATCATGATCATCATCATCTTCCTCCAATTGTTCGTAATCTAAGTAAAACTACTAAACTCCGAGTTGTTTTTAACGCTTCATGTAATCCTTTCACTGGTTATCTTATGAGCGACTTTATGTGTAGAGGTACAAATTTTTAAGCCTACATTCATGTCATCTTTATGAATTGTGTTTTTATATGTTGTCTGATATCGCACAAATGAATTGTAAAGACAAATCTTGGTTCATAAACTTTATAGCGATTATTGACGCATTTTTTGCAGTGCGATAGCGAGTAGTTCTTTTAGAGGTTTGTAATCCTTTATTACGTAAGATGATGTGAAATGCCAATATTGTACCTTTAGCTTTCCCTTACTTTTATGGGATATGGGATGCTGGTGTCAAAGGTGTTGAAACCTATTTAATGCCCGTCTTATTAGATTAATCCCTAACCTAAGAGAAAATGATTACTTTACTTTGCTGAATCAAAGCAGTTCTAAATGCAAGCCCCCTCGAGACTCTTGTCGAGAATATTGATGAACATAATCTATCAACACCAGGCCTTTTCCGTAATAGTAGATTATGAAATATCCTTGCACAGTAATCTTAATATGAATTTGAACTTTTTGACTCGCTGGGCACTCATAAAACAAAATACAAAACGATTTTTCAAATTATTTTTTTTCGACTGTTTATAATTTTTCTAGCATTGCACAAATGGCGTATCTTAGAAATTTAGCTGGAACTTGGTCATATGGCCCTTTTGAAACTATTTGATCGTCTCCCAGCCGTAATGAGTCTAGGTCGTATTGTTGAGTGCTATTCTGGCTTAAATAGTCTTGTGCGCGTCGTTTATGTTAGAAGTTTAACTTAAAACTGCAAAATAAAACTATTTGCTCCTAATAACTCAGCTTATATCACTTTAAATTGATCTAGAGACGATTTAAAATATCACTTGTACTTTGATAATGTTCAAGTTGTGTTGTTTTAGTTCTTATCAACCAAAATCTCATTGCTTATTTTGATGATAAGCGTTCAGTATAGTTTGATATCTCTTATTATCCAAGAATTAGCTACAGCGATGAAACTATTGTTCCTTACTTAATTAGTAAGTTTGAAAATCATACTGTTGTTACGTTGAGTCTACGCCAAAATAAATTATGTTTGTGGAGTCTCTTGTAGCCTGTCTCTTGTATGATAAATCAGTAAATCAGCACAGCAGAACGAAGTTATTTTGATTATCCTGAGATTGCTGTCTAAGTGTAGAGTTGAATATGTAAATCAGCTTTAATAAGCAAAAATAGCGCTTGTTGCACGAAGTATAGTATATCTGTCTGATTTACTCTGTTGGCTCTGCGTAAGCGACTTTTCTCCCTCTCGCACATTGTATAAGTATTCATTCTTTATTGTATCGGTGTAGGTCTTCGCGTACTTGACTGTAGAATCGAGAACAGATCGGTCGGACATCTAAGAGCTTAGATGAGAAGGGGTCGCATTTCGTCACCTCGTATCTTGCGCGGTAAGCATTGTACAATTGTGTGTGAGAATGTCTAGAATTAGCAACTCTCTAGACGTTGTTAAGCAATGTGTCAGAGAGTAGGAATTTTTAATAATAACTTAAGTGTCCAAAAATCAATTTCGCCACTGTGATATTTTTTGAGTGCTGCTTAAATATATATATATATATATATATATATATATATATATGCTATCTTATACCGCTTCACTGAGGTTTCGTCAAACTTACCTCCTTAGCTGCTCCACGATCATCCTTTACACATAAGCTGAAATAATCAATTGCGGTACACTAACATGCGATATATTAACGGTGAAGTGAAATGATCTTGAGTTTTAAATTTCACATTTCAATCTTCTTTCGAAGGCCCTGTCGCACGCTTCGAATTCCATCAAAAAAGTATATGTGATGAAGGTCCATATACATCCTAATTTATAGTACACGAATTATAATTTTATCGTAGAACATAATGGTTAGTTTTTACATGAATAAGAAAGTTACAATAACTAATAGAAATATAATGCATCTTTTTTTTGTTCGAAGTGAAAATACAATTTTTTTGGTCCGATAAAAAGCGAAATTCGAGAGAAAAATCGTTATAACATTTGCAAATCGACCCAAAAAACGGTTGACGATGTTCTTGAATCCTTACATCTAAAAAAAAAGCATCTAGTACATAAAGAATTATTACATGAAGCTTGCAAGAGAGCAAACATCAATGCATCAAAAACAGATTAATTTTATAAATCTTCATTGATTTTTATTATTTTACCCTTTATAGTAGATTTAGGAAGTGATACAAAGATATTACAAGGGGTACTGATATATTAAACGATCTGAATAATTCTTGGAATGTTATGAAAAGAATTTGTTTTTTTTGGCAACTAGGGGAATTAGCCCCCTGCAGCATTGTGCGTCAACTCCCGGCCTGAAATTAAATAAATCAACAGTTCATAATGTCTTTGATAAGTTAAATGCCCAGTCATTTCGATCGTTATTTCATTTACAAACTAAAATAAATATTTCGCAATAGTGTGCGAAAATTTGGTGCTATCCGCACTGTTTTTAGTGAACCCTTCTTTGAATGCCTTATTCAATGTTTTACAATCATATGCCATGTGACTGAATCATCACGTGTACCTTGTAATAATTTTTGTTATGTTTATGTTCATACAGTTGATCTCAATTTTATAAATAAATGTATTTAACCATGAAAGTCTTTAGTTATTGCATTTTAAATGAATGATACATTTTGGACTCACACATAAATTATAATAACTGTTTTTGCGTGATCCACTGCTTAATTATAATCAACTTATTATGTTTTTGTAGTAAAGGGAATGTTATTTAGATAAATAGTTGAAAAATTTGTTTTTTTAACAAAAAGTTTTTCTATTCTTGACATGTAACTGTATCATCAACATGTATCTTGTAATAATTTTTTTTACGTTTATGTTTGTACAGTTAATTTCCATTTAATGAATAAATGTATTATACCATGAAAGTCTTTAATTATTGTGATTTTGATGAATTACACGTTTTAGACGCACACATAAATTATAATAACTGTTTTTGCGTGATCAACTGCTAAATTACAATTAACTAATCATGTTTTTGTAGTAAGGGGAAAGGTATTTAGACAAATAGTTGAAACGTTTATTCCTTGTCAAAGGTTTTGCTATTCTCATGTGCATTGATCAATTTATATTTAGGGGAACAATAACGATTTTTTTTTTCATTAGCCCGCTTTTTTCCATTTTGATAGTTGCATGCGAATGATTTCATAGATCAAGCCTGTTTGTTTTTCAACAGCAGAAAGTCTTCGCTCTCCGAACCTCCCACCAGGTGCTGCCTTCCCTAAACTCGGCACAACATTTTTTACTAAACATTCATCATTAGTGTTTGTACACTTCAATAGTTTTTGTATGCTAATAGAAAAAAGTGCTAAACTGTTGAGAATTGCTCGATCTTTTGTTAGTTTTTAATTGATTTCAGACCCCTCAAATTCTTTATTTTTCGTGAAGAACGTCGCAAAATACTGCTATTCATAAAAACCTATGATTAATCAATTTTTTACCATGATTTTTCTTGCGTTTTTCGTTGTCAACTCTACTATGATTTAAACGGAGAATATATTATAAGCAAATAAACAATTTTTCGAAGTTTCAATTGATTCTGACCACAATTATCTCGTACATAAATTACTTAAAGCTATCCACACGATCTTTTGTTTTACTATAAATATATATGTACTTGAGTATACAGCATATTTTTTTATAGAGTTAAGAGATTTCATAAAATCCCGAAACCTCCTTAAACAATTATATTAACATAAAATCACTATATACGATTAGTGCCAGAAAAGTCATTGTTGGCATCACAACTTTTACGACACTAAAAATCACTGAAAAACGCCAATTTTAAACTTAAGGTAGAATATCCGTCGTTACTAACAAATCAAACTTTACTTGAATTTGAAATATATTGTACATTAAATTTTTTCATGTTATTTAAAATTTTTTAAAGTTGGGGTTCGGACTAGTTTTTAAGATAATTTAGTTTAAAGTATTGTCTTTTAACATAGGTTGCAATGGGACAGGGGGTCAGTTCTACACAGACCGATTCTATACGCAACGCTTTTGGTATGTATATACATATATTTATACTAGTGGGGCTTTGCCCCCTGCGCGCTCCGCGCGCCAACCCCCTTGTATCAATATTTATATTCTCATGACTGAATAATAAATACAGAAGATTATTTTTTGATACACATATATATGTGTGTACAATTATAGATAACCAAAGCGATCTCTGAAAAATTCGCTAAAATTTCGAACAAATATAGTCAATAAATTAAATGATTTCACTAATTTATCAAATAATTGTTACTAATTGAAATCTGATAGGGACTCTTTTGTTATTTAAGGTTAATATTGATACATATGTATATGTTTATTGTTTTTTCGCAATCATTATTATTCGAGAAACTGTTATGAATCTTTCATTGGTTATTTTTTATCATTTTATAATCAATTAGTGATATAAATTAATAGTAAGTAATCATTTTAAATTTCTTACTTAATATTTGTAAATGTAAATTTTTTAATCAATTATTTCTCCATTTCTTGTATCGATTTTTATATACTTCTACGTATCCTTTTCTTGTTTTATAACTATTAAAAATTTATATCCCCTTGAATTATTACTAATTATATTTTCAATAAAGTATAATGCATAATTAAATAAACATACTACAGCATATCAGGATTTCTTTTTTCATCGTCATAATATTATAATTTATAAGAAATAACATATCATTAGACATTCAATCTTAACCCTGTAGGTTAGATGGCCCAATTATCAAGAGTCTTAGAAAAATTTTCAGCAATCTAATGTAATATTAAATCTATTCTGAATAATTACATCGCAATTTTTGTTAATATTTTTTGTATAAGTCATTTATTAAAAGTGTGAATTTTTCTGCGTTATGAAATCAATTATTGGATTTATCATCAATAAAATGAAAAAAACTATTTTTTGGCTCTATTATCGAGCCTTGAAAAAGGCCATAGATCTATTATTTATCCCCCATTATCGAGCCCCTTCAAGCCCAATATTTACATGGTTAGACCGTCTGTATATCAAGATATGCATGTATTATATGCAAACTAATGAGTTTTGTTCATATTAATAGGTACGCACATCGATTTGTCGCAACAAAAACAGATTAAAAAAATCTTAACAGACGAAAAAATTTAGGTTAGGTAAAGGCTTTTAGTACTGAATGCAGAGCCTCAATAATAGGCGTGCTATAAGAACAGTGCACCTATTAACGACTTTATTGCTAATAAATACCAAAGAAAACCAAAATTGAAATCAAATTGTCCATCATATTATTGACACCTATTTTAATATCACCATCACATTTACATCGTACACGTTTCAAATGCAGTCTATCTACAAACGACAGTAAATTATGCATTTTCTTAAGGCTTTCGTTTAGGGATCGGGTGTAAACTGATGCAAGCCTACTCGAATAACTCGTATCACGTGTTAAATGTTCATGTAAACAGTGATTGCAAATTTGAGAATTTGATAGGCTACATTAATAAATAAAGTTATAGGAAATAATAGTTCGTGTATGTACATAAGCCTATTATCCATATTTTTGTACTTATAGTTGAGACCCTCGATAATTGGGACAGGCTCGATAACAGGGAGATCTTCCCTAGTGCCTTATTTACCGACATAAATATCGTATATATTCATATAAATTATCTTCCTCCTGCATATTTTTTCATTATCTTTTAATCCTATATTTCTGACTCATATTATTATTGTTTCTTTTTTTTCTCTTTGCATAGCAATATGTGTCTTTTTTTTTCCATTGGAGAGCCTATAGTCTATCACTTGAAAACTTTTAAACTAACTTATATGTTTTTTTTTCCCTTTTTTTTCTCTCTGTTTTTTTTTTTTTTTTTTTTTTTAGCTTATATTTTTTTTATTTTTCTTTATTTTTCTCTCTATGGGTTTGTTTTTTTTTTTAACATTTTACTGACGTTTGGCTCGTCAATTATCATATAGTTTTTCTGTGTATTATGATTGACAAAAGTCTTTCTTTCTTTTTTAAAATTATTTTTATTTTCTCATATTTATTTTCCTTTGTTATTCTTTTTATGAATCCTACGTTTCTCCATCCTCTACTTTTCCATGTACAAATCTAACTTTTATGTCTATTTTGTATGATTTTTATTGATTGATACCGTTAATTCTTTGATTAAGCATAAATAAAGCCATCTACTCTTGTTCATTTGTATTATGTGCTAAAA
>JAPYYV010001943.1:0-22323 GCA_030522625.1 Copidosoma aretas
GGCTAGTTGGTATGCCGTTAGTCTTTAAGCCCCCTCACCCGACCTAGGCTGCAAGCAGCACGGTCTACGACAAGGTGACGCATACCATGGAGGGGGTGATTTTTGGTATTAACGCCCTTAATGCTGATACATATAAATGATATGATAGATTTATACACACTAAATTTACTAGGATGAATGCCTCAAAGAATACCAAGACATGGTAAAAGTAGCAAAGACAGAAAATATAAATAAAAATACAAAACTAAATGTTCCAGTGGAGATCTTGGACGTTCAAACAGATCAGAATAAACAAATGCAACCAGTACAGAAAGTAATTATTAGATAAGCAGTATTAGGCGTTTGAATTGGACGACTCTTTACAAATTTAATTTAAATGTATATTTGATAATTTTTTTCCATCTCTGAATTCATGTTTAAACTTTGAGCAATAATTATTATGGGTTCGAAAAGTATTAACATTTCTAAAGTTCTGTTACTTTTTAATTACTTATCAATACATTATTTTATATTTATGACCCTGTCATTGAAAGAAAATGGTTTTTTTTTTAATTTTGTTTAATATTTAATGTTTTTATTTCGATCGATCTAACAACTGCAGCTTAAGACCATCTCACGTGAGCATGGGGCTAAGAAGAAAAAGAAATAAAGAAAAAACTAGCTTTTCGAAGTTTTATAATAGAATTAAAAGAACAAAAAAAAATTATCTTTACACTTATTATTAAAGAAATTGACGTTACACACACATTCATTTATGTATAATTCAAAGTGCTAAATTTGTGTGTTGGTTAGAAAAACAATAAGTGATTTTCTTTCCGAGCAAAAACTGACAGTTATTGTTTAAGGAGGTTGGGGAGTAATAATAAAATGCAGAGATCACAATGATATTGATTTTTTTCGATAGTCTTGAATACATGAATTTTTTCAATATTTGTTATTGGTCGTTTTCAAAAGAATAATACAAATAAAAATAAGTGTAATAACATATAGTCCGAGAGCCCACTGCAAATTTGGCTGCCTATAACTGTTGAGGCCAATTTTTTTTTGTTAGATAGCGCGATTCTTGTGCAAAACAAAAATCCAGGGCTGCCGAGTGTAAGGATTTTCAGAAAGAGAGAGTAAAAATACTTCGGAGCAAACAGTACTTCACGATTTGACCTATCACCGTTGTGGACGAAATTAGCACCAAACTGTAGTGTTTTCTCTCTAAATTACAAAAAAAGTATGGCAGCCCAAAAAATATTTTTTAGGAGCAAGGCAACAGCTTCCAAAGTATCATCTGTATGATTGTCGAACGATCATCTGCTCGTATTCTATACGAAAGGACAGTGATGGTAGTAGAAAATATTGTAAATAATGTTTTCTTCAATTCCAAAAGAAAAATATTTTAAACCGTACGTAACACCTATAATATGATTATTATTATAAATATTTATTGTTAGCGGTAATTTTTTTGCTAACGTTTCCTGAACATAATCTTCCTTGGAACTATATTTAACTTGATCACTTTTTTTGTTGCGCAAATGCAAACAATTGTCTTGGGTCGGGCAGTTGACAGAAAATTACCACCTGGTTCCTTAGAAAGGTCTTCTACAATATTTGATACTGCATTCAAAAATTGATAGAATAAATTTTACAATCAATTTTTTCCAAAAAATATTTTTGTATCTTCTTATTGGGATACACAATAGCCTGTGTTAAAAGTCTGAAAGATAAATTAATTTTCTACACAGAAAAGAATTTATATAAGCATTAAAAATAGTAGATTTTCTTACCAAGGGGGGAAATAGGACTTCCGCACGTACCTGTTAAAACGTGTACGTGCGGTCATTTTATTTACCTCCCGTGTAAGAAATAATGTTTTTTCCCATAACTCCGGTGGAAATAGGACATTTTTTATAAATTCGAGAGGCTAAAGTGCAACATAACCTTTTGGGTAAAAATCGCATTCGCTGCTTATTCGGAAAGTATTTTGGCATCCTCTGCGTGGATATTGCCTCCCGAGTCGGAGGTAAGGGTGTCAAGCACGCAGAAGATGGCAAAATACTTTCCTACGAGCAAACGAATGCGAATTTTTACCCAAGGGGGAATGTGGTACTTTTGCCTTGAGAAAACGTATTGCATCCACTGATTGTAACCAGAGTGGTCAAAATGTAATAAATATCGTATGCTTATTCTTTTGAAGAGAAAGTTGTTATGTTTGAAATGAGAAAATTTGTCAAAGATAGATGTAGCTGATAAAATAAATAATCAAGACAGCAAAAAAAGAGATTTTGAAGCTTTGCACTAATGAAATAGCTATAGGCATGAAAAAACAATATTAAGTCTATTCGGTTATCACTCTTTTGAACAATAGCACGCGGTAAAACAATGTGGTGAAACCACAAGAATTTTTTCATCAACATAGGTATTTGGGACAAATTCCATATGGCTTACTATATGGTTTTACCACATGACTTTATCAAATTGTTTTTTTCGGAAGAGCAGTTAGATCATCAAGTAATATTGGACACGTATTTTTTCTTCTTTCACATAAAGGAAGACTGACGGAAATACAGCAGATTAAAGTTAAGCATGCCGTCATAGTCTCATAGAAAATCAACGAGATTATGACTTATGATGGAGTTTACCGCCACCTGAAAGCTTTGATGTACTCTATCCTTAAAGAAGAACAATTTGTGTCAGATATCTTTAAGATATACCTAAAAAACCAAATAGATATTTTCATGCAGCTATCCAATTAGCATTTATCATGAAAAATTATATTTGGTCCGTCAAATAGATTATCAAAAAATATTGAATAGTATTTTTTTTTTTTCACATGAACAACAACTAATTGAGATAGAGCTCGTGACAGTTCGGAGTAAGGGACGAGTGACGTCACTGCACGAAAACGACGTATTTGCCATGACGTCATAGATGCATAGGCCACTCTAAGGCATAGTAAACAGTTATGTTCAACTCGCTAGTACGTGCTCAATTATTTGTAAATCATATTTAAAAAATCATGAAATATTCCTTAGGTCTTACATTTTCTCATAGTTATTGTCAGAACTAAATAACTATTTTGATTTTTTGGAGACAAATTTCAAGTGTCACTCGTTGAAAATTATTATTGCTTCAATTAAGAAAAGTCCATTTAGAAATCCTTTGTTCCACATCCTATCAAAAACATCTACAGAAAATTTCAGGCAAAAATGTTGTATAGAAAAAGGTCTAGAAGCAATTTAGTAAAATTTCGTCGCACGGCCATGTGGCTGTGGCTTTTGTCTGTTATCTATTCTGATTTTCATTAATAACTTTTGAAACTGCAGGGTTAGCTTGATGTCGGAAGGTTCTATTCTGTTTAAAATTAAATAAGAATTTCACTCATTACTTAATTACTGAGCTTTTTATTTTTATTTTGCTGCTGAACTGTAAAAATATACTAAAGATAGGAAAGTATATGTTAAGCGTAATTTTGGTACTTTGCACTTTTTTCAGCTAATAACGATGATATGAAAGTAAGAATTGAGGCAGTAAAGTTATAAACTTAATACTCATGAAATCCTGAACGTTAAAGAACCTTCCGACATCAAGCTAATCCTGAAATTTCAAAAGTTGGTAATGAAAATCAGAATGAAAAACAGTCAAACGCCACAGCTACATGGTTGTGGGATGGAATTTTACTTAATTGCTTCTGAACCTTTTTCTATACAACATTTTTCCTGAAATTTTCTGTAGATGTTTTTGAGAGGATGTGGAACAAATCTGTGCAAAAATTTTTTAGGATTTCTGAACAGGCTTTCGTTAATTGAAGCAGCAATAATTTTTAAAGAGTGACGCTTGAAATTTGTCTCCAAAAAATCAAAATAGTTATCTAGTTCTGACACAAACTATGAGAAAGTGTAAGACCTAAGGGAGCGTGCACGAACTACGTTGACAATTTTTCAATATTTTTGACCCCCTCCCTCCCCCTCGTTGACAATCGCAAGAAAACTGTACCCCCCTCCCCCAAAAATCAACGTAGACTTAAACTCTGATTGATTTACAAAAGTAGATAATGATTGTTAATGTATATTTTAAGATAGACTATGTGCAGTGCTCATAAAGATTGTACACATTTTAAATGTGCACAATTTATTGCACACAAAAAATTAATAACAAATCAGTAAATTATTGCACACAAAAAATTAATAACAAATTAGTAAATTATGGCCACAAAATATTTTTGCAACTAATTTTTTTTTTTGCACATTATTTGTACTTGCATATTAATCTGATCATAAAAACCTATAATTATGCTCAAGCATTGTGCACAAAAATGAAACAACTGAATGGTTTGTTGTCATTATTTTTAAACATTCACACATCAAATTTATTACAATTCATACATATACCTTTTTGCGTACAAATGACATCAATATAATACTAGTCCAAGGTTTAATTATGAAAACTGATGTAATATATTGTATTTAAAATATTACCTTCAGTTTAGACAAAATTAAATAACATAGTATCCAGTCTTTAAAATGCGTATTTTCAATGAATGAATTACCTTTAATTAAGCTGGATCAAACATGGTGGACAGTAGACGATGTAGTTTGATACATTAGTGCTGCTAAAATGTCTAAACTTACTCTCTCGACTTATGAATACAATTTTTTTAAATCATATTTAAATGAATTTCTCCGTGTGCGTGTATGTCAAGGTAGTCTATATTCATCCCTGTTTTATTCGGTCGGGCAAGTCGTTGGAGGGGAGGGCTGGCACCACTTGTCATTTTAACACGCATTGTTACGAAAAAGTCCTGAAATTATGCACACGGCGCCCACTTCAACTAATTTTACTCTATAAGATTTAACATGGAATGTCCCGAAAAATGAGGGCAGCACCGAACATGCACGAAGCGAATATCTCAGAAAGATACTTTCTTATCTAAAAAACGTTAAAAAATTGATTTTTAATTGTAACGTTGACTCAAGTGATTTCCCCCTCCCCTGCCGTTACCAACCGTAGTATCTTATGAGACCCCCCTCTCCCCCTAAAATCGTCAATATGTTCGTGCACGCTCCCTTAGATGTAGAAGTGTTTTTAACTTTTAGATGTTATAAGACTTTCAAAACAATGAACTTTCAATGTCAAACAGAAGCCTTCCTCCCACGTCCTATCAAGACAATAAATTCATTAACTATCAACAATGGAAAAATGGAATTGTAATTTTAATAATATTGCTTTAAAATTATTTAGAGAATGTTCAAGAATTTTAATGAGAATTTTCTTTAGCATTGACTTGAAAATTTTCTTTAGAATAATCTTGAGAATTTCCTCGAGAATTTTCATAAGCATTTTCTTTAGAATCATCTTGAGTGTAATCTTAAGAATGTTCTTAAGAATAAACTATAACAAGACTACACCCTGTCGGTCCACACACGCAGCACGTAAAGGTATGTTTTCAATGAGTATCCATTTCAAATAATAACGCAACAGCGCGAACACCAATGCGTTATATTCTATTACCGCAGTGCGCGTGGCGCGGGTGGCGCACAGTAGGAAAAAAGCACTTTTTTGGTTTAAAAGTTTCTAGAGACCACAATTTTCAACCGGTTTCGTTAATTTTTTTTCCATTTTTAAGGTAAAATAGTTTGTAAGACATCTGTGGAGGCTTATTTTCAATTTTCTATTCCAAATTTATTGTACCTTATCTCCAAATTCGGAAAATAGTAAAATCTGCTGATTCAGTCATTAATATTATGCATTAGGTATCGTATAAGGAAATAAAATTTTAAAATATCCTAGATACAGTACATAGGTCATTCTACCAAAAATGGTCTATTTCATGTCCCAGTCGATTACGACGTCATAAAAGAAGCTTTCGTTCCGAAAACTTTTCTAAATAGTAAAGACTGTTTTTATGATAAACGTACAACAAAAATTAGAACATAAAAATGTACTGTTTTAGTTATAGACGAAAAAAAGGCTCTAAAGTAGCGTTACGGGCTTGTGTCCCGTTCACATTTTCTCACATTTGACGACGCCTGGAGGCTACGTAAGGCTTTTTTATTATTCTGGCAGCATATCATTCAAAAGGTGTTGGCGTAAGCAACATTTTCATGCACTTTTCAGAGCCAAAAAAGATTGCTTCCAAGACTGGGATGCCTTTGAAGTTGCGGGACCAAAATCTTACAAATTTGACATTGACGCAGAAAATTCTCTTACACGTTCATACCGTTAAACTTGGGCACTTCAATTCAGGTGCTTTGTATTAAACAAAGGTTGATGATATTGCAGCAATTTTTAAAATTTTTTCTATTACGACAAGTGTAACAGGCTTGCGAAGTCGTGGATTCAGTCTCCCCAAAATAAAAACCAAGAGCCCGTAACGCTAAAGAATCTGTTATATCTCCGCGTAGAGTTGTCGGATCGACTCGTAGGGGGGTAGCATACGATAGTGGGTAAGAAGTTCTTAATGTTAGTGCATAGGCAAAGTTTATTTATCACTTGAAGCGCCGCAATCGCGATTTTAAGACGATTTTATAAGAGCCCGTAGCGCTCCTCTTTTTGGTAAGAGCCCGTAACGCTATCCTGTGACGATACAAAACGCACTGTATCATCGTGTAGGGTTATCGGATCAACTTGACTGATGTAACATATGATAGGGGATAAAAAGTTCTTCATGTGAGTGCAATTATGAAGTTAAATTTTGATTTAGAAGGTCGTAATATTGATTTTAAGTAGATTTCATAAGAGCCCGTAACGCTGCATTTTTTTCGTACGAATTGCATCGTATCTTCGCGTGGTGTTGGATTATCGACTCAAATAGTGAAGTTGATGAATGAAGATTATAAGTACATCGTATAGGTGTAAAGACGAAGTTATATTTTCACCACACAAGTTAAAATTTCGATAATAAGGACATTTTTTGAGAGCTCGTAACGGTACCCACTGCGGCCAGTATGATGTATTTCTGCTGCAAAATTTTTTTAAGAACAAATTCAGCGGGGCCCAAAAAATTCTAATTTACTTTGATCACAAACAATACAAAAAAAAATATTAGAACAATTAAAAACCCCTTTTCAAGTCTTTATCCATTTCAGCCTCTGATATATGCCGTTTTTGGTAGAATGACCCATGTATTTAAGTTATTTATGATAATTAAAATAATATACAAAATAAATGCTAGATGGCAGATCCAATATGGTACTTCAAGTTTCAAAATTCTCTCAAATCGTCAGAGAAATTCTTACTCGGAGGTTTTTGGGGTTGCTGATTACGAATCTATCAATAAAATTTGCAAATGAAAGATGGCCGATCCAATATTGGGTGTAAGACAGGATATATGGATGGCTAGCTTCAATTTTTACTGTTGCAGATGGTATTGAATAAAATATTATACATAATTTATATCTGTAGAAATTTCATTTTAAAAATGTTTAAAAAACAACGCTGATTAGGGAAATTGGTCTAAGGATAACACCATGGTAGACTATATGGGGGAACGGAGGGGTAAACATGTGGCCGAAAAAACGTTTTTATAAGCTTATTCCCGTGCGCGGTCACATATGTCAGAGCCATTCATTATTATCAATATAGCTGAAAAAAGGCTAAACATGAAAAAAAAAATTTATTTTGTATAATTTATATCTTGTAACCAAATAGTGAGGAATAAAATGGTGTTGAATAACGCCACTTTTTTGTACCATACAACATGTTCTTGTTTCTTCAGTGTTTACAACTTCGTGTACTTTGCTCGGTGAATATCTTTTTTGACGTTTAAACTCTTTGCTTCTTCGAAAAAAAGCATCCAATATTATGTCTTTGATGCTATCATAGCTAATTTTTTTACCATTGGAGTAATTTAACGTCATTCCTTTGACCTTACCATTTAAAAAAATTTCTCCTGTTGGAGCTACTCCGCGAAAAACATAGAACCTTGGACCACCTGATAAAAAATGTGTTATGTACGACCCCTCGCCGTAGTTTATATATCCATTTGTCATATCTCCAAGGTTTGAATCTTAACGTGGATTTCATTCTTAGGGATCATTACTCGCGCGTGACACGTATATGCACAAATCCGTATGGTAATATAGTACGCGATGAGAAAGTTTTTCCATTTTTGCGTGGAATAAAAATCGTATTGAAGTATTTAATTTTTGTCTTATAAAATCAAGAAATTAAATATTTTCTATTAATTGTGATAGGTTGGCGCGCAGCGCGCAGAAGCGGAGCCCCTAGTAATACTTTAAAACTACATTCATTCGTTTATTCGCTGGTCGAGTAAGCTTCTCGGGTAAAAATTGTGGTACTCTATCCTCTCACCATCCTGACTGGGCTCGTTGTACTCCAATTGTTGTTATGGAGGTATGTCGGTGAAGAAATTTCGTAGTAAATCTACGCATTATGCGATGGTTTCTTTGTTTTCGCGAGTCGGTTCCTCTAGAGCAAAAGGGACATGTCGAAACATGCCCAGACGCGCATAAGCAATCTTTCCTCTTATCGTCAGAGTCCGTTATATTGATGATCTCTGCATCTGTATCTACATCTGGACCATGCATCACCGGAGCCGGAGGAGGGAGCATATTTTCATCCACATCTTTTTCTTCTTCCTCCTCTTCCCCTTTTTCCAGCTCCATCTCCTCCGTCTACGCTTATGTCACTTTCTTCTTCTTCTTCTTTATGTGCATCCTTCTCTACCTCATCGTCACCCACACTCCTCGCATTTTCTCTTGCGCCCTCTCCCCCTTCTTCTTCACCGTTCACTTCTTGGTCTCCTTCTTCTTCTACACCACCCTCTTCCACTTCTATTCCGCCATCAATTGGATTTTAAGGGTGTTGATGAATGTACCCGAGTATTCTAGCAACCTCTTCATCATTACTGTCACTTTTCAGTAATAATTTTACGTCTAAAACATATTCAAATAAAAAATTATTTACTAGAAGTGGTGGTTTTTAAAACATGCAAAATATTTACTGAAAAGAAAAAAATTAAGACAAGCAAAACGAAAAAATAGTAGTTTCCGTCACAAATGTGCATCTCTCTCCAAGGTTGTCCCTGGGCTCGAGGGCTCTTGCTAAGCAACGCTGAGGGATCGTTGGGACCCCCCCTGGTCGGATGAATATGATTGTCGAATCCTATTTTTCTTACCAAGGGTGTACCAGGCTTGCTAAAGTCCCCGAGGTAGAAAAAGACAATTTTTAACACAATTAGTAAAGTTTTTCTTTATAAATACTCAGTTATGACCGATACAATAAAGACATGCAAAAATAAACAAAATGTTTGAGTTTGTATTGAATCACGTTGTTAACGCAAACAGTCACGAGTAATAAAAAACAATGAGTAAATTATAACTCTATAATTTTTCCTATAAGTGCTCAGAAATGAGTGATACAATTAAGACATGCAAAAATAAACAAAATGATTGATTTTTTATTGCATTACGTTGTTAACGCAAACATTTACGAGTAATAACAAAATTTGAACCATCGTGTAACATACAAAAATGTAACAAATTTTAATGTACTTTTCCTGTATCCGTTTGAACCTGGCGCATGAATTCCCTCAAATTGTGCCAACTGTCAGCGCCGAAATTTCAAAGACGTTTTCCCACCAGGATTCTGATTTTTCTGATGTTAAAAATTCCATCGTAAGAGAATTGCAAGATTCTCCCGAGGGAACACTGGGTCAACAATTTTTATACTCAAACACCAACACATTCCCACTGGCACTTCGCATACGCGCTTGCCATTTCACGTCATGAGTCGTAAAGAGTAACACTTGCGAGATCCGTAAGGCCTCTGCAACTCTCAAAACTGTATCGCGAAGCGCTGTATGCTCGCTTCTTATAACGCTGAGAAGGTCCTATTTCGCCACAATACGCATGATAACTGGGGACTTTTTAGTACGAGTTGCCCCTAAAGTGGGGTATTTTGTTAATAAAAACCAAGCGTATTTTTCCCGCCGCAGCAGGCCCACTTTTTGAAGAAAATTATCCGCCTCTCTCATACCCCCGAGTTTCTAAAGGAACTCAAGAAATTTGTGAAATACAGATAAGGTAAGAAACCCTGATAATACGAGCTCTGACCAGAAATCTAAGGAGATCAGTTTTCTCCTTAACGACAATTGTGGTCGTAAAACTGTAGCAAGCAAACGAGTTGCACGGGATGAAAACGTAAACTTTGTATCTGGCTGAGCACTATTTATTTTCTAGAATTATAAATCAGTCGAGTGGTGGTACTCTGCAAGCAAGACCATATTGTAAAAGCGTTGAAAAGAAGAATATCTATTAAAATCAAGTAAGGGACTAGAGAAAATCTTTCAGACTAGGGTGGTACAATCACACTTTATGTGGACGTTGGTGATGTCAGCCCGTAGCTCGATTTCAAGCCTTATCAATACGAGAACATACTTCTTTATTCAGCCTTCTTTTCCCTCGGCATGACACAAAAAGTGACTGGCTCAAGCGATATTAAAAGACGCGATGAAAAAATCAGTCTGCTCCGGAAGAAGCTGGATCAAACAGGTGTGCGCTTACATGAAAAAAATCAGTTTTCAACAAAATATAAAACAAAATAAACCAATTAGAAAATGAGAAGATACGTTTGAGTTCACAGATTAGTAGCATCGCGGAAGAAACAAGTGTTTTAAATAAAAAAAAGCTAAACAGTGGGTTCAACTGTGCAAAAGATCAGAGTGCGTGAGATGAAAAAAGGTGACTGGGCGGCACACGTGATCCACCAAATGGGAAGAATGCCACCGCTGCCTATGCTTCAGATGTCAGGCGTGTAAAGAACTGTGTTGTCCGTGTCTAGATGACATGGTATTGCCAGATTCTCCAGACGCTCTGCATCAACAATCACCAGTGCCGGTAAAGGAGGATACACGAAAAGTGTTATTTCTCCGAGAACTCGGAGTACAACTAAAGTAAAATCAGCAAAACTAATGTGCTTACATGGAGTATTACAATTTTTTTATAGTGCTAATTCAGATAAAATATGTTCAGAATACTATTCTTTTTTAATCATGCGAGAGAACAACACTGTTTGTATCCCCTGAACGTTTTTTTTCCAAGATCTCTCTCGATGAAGAGGACAAGCGCACGATTTGGACTTGAAAAACGTAGATGATGACATTGAGTGCTGGCTGGCAATTCTTCTTGTTAGAAGGGAACAAAGGTCATAAGTCAGAAGGTCGAGTAAGTAATGAGATCGGGAATACAGTGAGAGGAAAAATAGATTTAGCAGTACGAAATATGGTGGGTGGGGAAGAAACAAGACAGGAGAGAATCGCCGACACGTGAGTACACGCACGAACGTGTTTTGACACTCGGACGAAGAGAACCGGCTTGGAGGTCGGGACTCTACTGTCCGTCTCCTTCTCTCGAGTAGTATGAGATCTCTCTGCGTTTCATTCCACGGATTCATACGTCTACGTACAATAATAGTACATGTTTAAGACAAATTTTGTTTGTTTCAAACAACGATCTCGCAGTAGTTGGTTTTAAGAATTCAGTTCAATAAATCAGAGTTTAAATTTTCTTTAATTCAGTAGAAGAGTTGTAAAAATCAGTATAATATGTATGCAAAAAAAAAAATTAAATTGACTGTAGCGAGATTGAATGATCGGGTGAGTAGTACAATTAGAAATTTGGTTATGTACTCGAAAGCCAATTAGGTGCGATCGGCTTGAGCGGTGCGAAAAGCTGGTTGCTCAAATCTCGATTATTTAAAACTCTGGTAGGGTGACAAATAAATGAGATCTTCCAATGGCTGATGAAAAGCAAAAGAGAAGGGCTTCGTCGCAGACGGATCTTGTAAGACTAAATTAAATTTAGAGAATGGAGGAGGACCCAGATTGAATGATTACGGTCTAAGAAGATAGCAAGAAAGCGGCAAAGGCTCGTTTGTGTAATTGTTTTATATTTTTTTTCATACAGCTCAAAATTAAAATATTGATTCAGTTGAATTAGGAAAATCAAAAAACACTTAAACAAGTAATAATAATAATAAAAAAGTATTTTTTCAGTATTAAAACAATGCTACAAGGGTTGACCAAAAATAACAAGTAACATACTTGTAGGCTCAACTTGTCCAACTCAGGAGAAAAACAACTCAGATGCATTGAACGTAGACTTATCACCTTACATCGAAAAAAGAGTAAGTTTTTTCAATTCGACAGAAATTTAGAGCTCAGATTCATAGGAGGAGGCCGTACAGATCCGTATCAAGCAACTTGCCACAGAGTTTGCAGAATCAAAAGCAGCTGCAGCTGAATTGGCATTGGAGCACGAGAAGAAAGTGCTAGAGAACACACAAATGCAACAGCTGATTTCAAAGCTAGTTCAGAAAAACAAAGAGTACACACAATTGGTAAATTCTATGTCTCACTCCACCATCACTTTAAGTAGAGGAAAAAATACTTCAGTTGCATCCAACACATCTGAGTTCTCGACGAGAAGTTACATACAACAAAATCCTATTTTAAATGATACATTGTTGAAACTGCACGGATCTCTAAGTTCACAAAAAAGAGGTTCGAGTTTCAAAAAGAAATACTTATTAACTCATTCTACAGAACTCAGATTGTGGCTTGACTATCTAAAAAATGAACTCTTATCAAAGGACCTCCTAGATGTATTTGATCCAGAAGTAAATATTGAAAAAGATTACTATGGGACGGAAAAAAATAGGGAGGCTCTTTACCAAAATGAAAGTTGGGCCACATCATTAAAACATACAGATATTATTCAGTACATGAATATGACCCTGGCCTCGAAATTTCAGTATAGGTCATGGGCAATATTTCTAGAAAAACCTTATCAAACTTTGGATTTTTTAAAACAGGCCTTATGAAAGCTTATGAAATTTTCACCGCTGGGCTTGATTATCTTTATGGTGTGATTTTCCAGGTTGATGAAAAAGCAATGACTAACATTTCTGATAATGCTCTTTCCAACGGTATTTAGAGAAGTGCGTGTTAATGGTAATTTTCAAAAGATATTAGAGTAAACGTAAACATTTAGTCCGTCTCCCTATGCTGAATACACGGAGAACATCAGCTGCTATTGACTCGTTACTCCACGTGGCACGACATATTTCACAAGTTTTCTTCTAGGATTTTTTCTGCTCAATATTAGGATCTAAAAATTTTTTTACAAGTCTCAAAACTTTAAGGAATAATTATGTATTAATATATTTAGTTTTTTATGATTCACAACAGACTTTCAGTGATTTAAGCCATCACTTGAGATTTTTAATTTTTTCTGAATGATCAATAACATTTTCTAATGTTTTACGAATTTTGTGAGAAACTAAAGCATCTGTGGAGTATAACTAAATTGTTTTGAGTTATTTCATCGACTATCAATTCAATACAAGAGAGTTTAACATTTTGGTCTTGACTCACGTAGTCGGTAAAGAGCCTACTTAATAGAGAGAAAGAAGTGAGAACGATAATTGTTAGCCAGGATGGGTAGGGGGACACTTTTCCCAAAACAAATTTACCAACCAACAGTTTTCCCAAAAACTTTTTTTCCAAATCATATTAACTCCCAATGGGACTGATTCCCAAAAAATTTTTTTCGCAAACAATTCCTTCCCAATAGTCCTTTTTTCCCAAAAAATAGCCAACGTAATACACATGACGGTAGAACAGAGAATCTGATAACTCAAAATGAAATCCAACGAAAAGGTAGCAAAGTACTATGAACGCTTTGATTCGGTCGTGCGTGAGTATGAGGCAACAGATGGAGCTAAAGTAATGTCAGAAAAAGATCTCAGATCGGCATTATACAATAGCATCGTAGAAGCTGTGCCAAAAATTGTAGATCTTGACAGGAATTACAAACTATTGAATGATAAAGAAATGCATATGGAAAAACTCAGGACCTGCTTATTACAGATTAAAGCATCATCAAAGGTTCTTCAGATATTCAAGTCAGAGAAGAAGAACAACGTCCAGCAAAAACATCAATCCAGAAACCAGCAACAACCACCTAGAGCAAACTTTTCAACCCGCAGAGCACTACGCTTCAAAGAAATCAGAACAATAGCAACAAGACCTCTACAGAAAATACACCCAGGCATCATGGGATCAATTCAGCCACCTTCCTTTCCAGGGCTGAATCGGTTTATAATAATATTCGTTGATGACTTCTCAAGATACGCAAAATAATATTTAATAATGCAGAAAAGAAAAGCTGGAGAGTGTTAAGACGATTTTCTACAAAAATCCAGAAACTCGATAGGTAAAAAAGAAAATACTTGTTTCATACAAGCATACAACGTGAAAGAATTCATAGGAGGGAGATTTAAATGTCGTTCGAAATCAGATCTCTATTGTGTGACTCAGGCTTACCTCAGAGCATGTGGTCATTAGCAGCAGGAACTGCAGTGCATCCATACAATCGCCCTCCTTATAAGTCTGACAACTTTAAAATACCCCTCAGGTTGTTCACTCCTGAGGTAAAACACACATAGATAAACTCAGAAGATGTAGATGTCTATGTTACGCCCAAATCTCAAATCCAGAGATAAAATTTGCTTTACAAGCGCTAAAAACGGTTCTAGTGGGGTACTTAAGAAATGGATACCTACCTTGGCAAACACGAACAAAAATTTTCTTAAGTTCCAGAAATGTAGAGTTAAATAAAAATATAATCTACAAAGAAGAATGTAAGACAAGTAATCAAAAAGATAATTCAGAAAAACCAGAAAATAATTCAGAAATAACTTTTACCAACAAAATTAAAAGAAACTCAGATTTAATTAATGACTTAGAATCTAATGAAAATACAGTCACAACAGAAAATCCTGAGAAAAGACCTAAACAAGGTAGGACAGGGAAATCAGAATCTCACGATGAAACAGATATAAAACCACCACAAGTCAGAATTCAGCCAAAAAGAAAACCTAAAGAAGGAAGAGATTTCACCATCCAGGCCAAAAGAATAATCGAAGTTAAAGACAAGCTTCGCCTATTTCATTTCAGAGACTATAAATAATTTAGAAATAATTTTCCGTGACATATTCACAGACGGAAAAATTGAAGATAATCCAGAAGAAGATGAGATAAAATTATCTCTTCTAGCTTCAATAAATAAAGACCCGGCTCTTTACGAAGAAGCCATAGTATCCCCAGGAAAAGAGCATTGGCAGAGCACAGTAGAAGAAGAACTAGAATCCATGATCAAAAATCATGTATGGACAATCAGAGGGACATACTTACCTGTCCCCAGATTATCTCTCATCAGAGCAGTGCTAGCGATTGCAAGCAAACATAACCTCGAGTATTGTCAGGTGCATGTCAAGACGGCTTTTCTTAACGGAATCTTAGAAGAAAGCATCTATATCTAAATTGTAAAAGGACAAGAACTCGGAAATGAAATAAAAAGAACTCAGGTTTGCAAGCTACAAAAATCCTTGTATCGACTCTGGATCAGTTCAAAAAGGTGGAACATTAGGTTCACAGAAGAAGTCCTAAAGCTCACTTAAGAAAACACTCTACACGAACCATGTCTCTATACGTGGAGGAGGGAGGAAAAAATAGCAGTTATAGTATTGTATGTTGATGATATGTTCATTGCCTCGTACAACCCGGAAAAACTCAGGAACATAAAACAAAAACTCAGGCAAGACTTCGACAGAAAAGACTTGGATGAACCGAGACTTTTTCTTGGTATAAAGATAGCAAGGGATCGGAATAAACAAGAAATCCAGATAGATCAGATAGAGTAAGCAGAGAAAATCCTAGAAAGATTCAGTGTGAGGGAAAGTAAGCCCGGAAATTCACACATGAAATTCGGACAGGTTCAAAAAAGAAAAATTAAAGGCTTTGAAAACATAGAAAATCAGCCAAAACCTAAGTTACCGTATAGAGAAGCAGTACTCAGCTTACTACACTTTGCTGGAGACACACGTCCTGATATCTCATACACAGTAAACGGACTGTCAAGACGACAGGTTTCTCCAACTTTACAAGACTGGGAAGATCTTAAGCGGATGTTAATAAGTGGCACCACCCAATTAGGTTAAAAATACTCAGCAAATTCAGACACAGCAGGAGCAAAAACAGTTACAAGCTACAGCGATTGGACAGATTCCACTTCCACAAGTGGATATCTAATACTCTTGTACCGCGATGTCATCGCTTGGCGTAGCCACAAACAACAAGCAGTAAACCGATCAACCATCGGAGCGGAATATATGGCTATGAGTGAAGCTTGCAGAGAAAACGTTTCGTTGGACAAGGCTCTCAGGGAAATAACGGGGAACACTTTCTTCCCAATCACCCTTTGCTGTGACAACTTAGCTGATGCAAAAACACTTAAATGGAGGGTTGTCATAATTTGAGCGATTTCGATGACAATGTAGAGGAAATTCAGAGAAATCTTAAATTCAGAGAGAGCACGGGAAAAAAAAAAAGATATGACTGACACTCACGGAGACTACGTGAGGTATCTAGTCCATAAGGGAAAAGTCAAAGTGAATTGGATACCAACAAAAACAGATTCAGTTGATATATTCAGAAAATCATTAGAATATAAGGCACATACAAATTTTACTAAAGAAATAATGAATTTAACCTCAGAAAAATAAACTAACTCAGCATAGCAAAGTATAATTGAGAATAAATCAAATTTTTTTTCTTTGTTCCAGGATAATAAAAAGTCAGAATATCTAAAATCAATAGAGTAGGCTAGAAGCTTTTTTGAGCTTTGACGTACTAATACAACAATTCAAAGAAATTATTTATGGGTTAGTAGATTGGGATGCTTAAATGGAAGCTTCAGGTTTCCCTTCGCTGACCTACATACCTTCAATTGTCACCGGAAGCAATTCAGATAATTCAGGAAACCGTTATTACGGTGATAGGCTACCTTCTTTCTTATATATTTAACTCTGAAAAAAAAGGTTCACCTAGATTTTAAGTTTTCTTTGTACAATCAGACTAAATTAAGTTGGGATTATATCCCCGAAATCAGGTAGCTCAGATATGTAAAACTCAGACCCACAGTGTAAATTCAGAGACTTCCTTTACTATACTCGTCTTAGGAGGGAGTGATGGACAAAAGTAATCCAAGTCTCGGAGCACACATGAATCTGATGGATAGTACAACCTCTGTCTCTGTATCGAGCGTAAGAATGTATGTATGCTTGGTGTGCTATCAGCGGGTAGTGTGCCAGTAGTCTGCTATGTGCCAACCAAACGAACGGTTGGCGAGTTGCGTGTGAATCCGTGATTTTATGTAACTCAGAGGACAGAATTAATAAAGGTTTTTTTATAGATGAATCAAACGGTCTATAATCAACTCTCTCACCCTGCGCTCGGTGTAAACGTATGACAAAACAAAGCAAAACTTTAACAAATGTTTAAATTATTTACTTTTAATATCTATGTCATACATAATAAGGAATGATTTTGATGAGATAGAGTAAATTATTAATTTCTTACACCATTTTGAATATTCAATTTTGCCTCTTGGTTAGAAACAAATTATTTTCGAATACATCAAGCTACTTATATATTTTGCACATAAGAGAGAGGAGAGCAAGGTGGACTCGGTGGGTAAATCGGGAACCCTGTATTCTAATTATATAGGTCACTTTCAGTCAAGAATTTTTTTTTTTATCATCCAATGTCGTTATTTACTGTCTCCGAAACTGTTTGGTGGAAAAAAGTTATAATTAGGGGATAAAAAATATTCGAAAATTCAGACTTATAAAATGTGCTCCGTCGGAAACTTGTAACATTTTTTTAAAGAACAAAGAAAAGATCAATAGTTTTGGACTAAATTATAATTTAAAGGAGAAAATGGTAGTATATACATGTAAAGATATTTCTTAAGACTGTAATATGTAAATTTGTACATTTGACTTTGTATGAATTTAAGTTCATTCATTATTATGTGACAAATAGTAGAACTATTTTTAAAATCCTCGTAGCTATCGAAATGAATAATAGAATATGAATCTTTCCAGCATATAAAAAAGCTTGAATTATATAAAAAACTATTGTCTAATTATGTTTCAGATAAACAGGCAAAGTTTTAAGTTCTTAAAAATATTGAAAACTGATAAATGAAACTTAATCAAACTTATTCTTAATCAAGTATGACTCAGAAATTTAAAAGAGGGGAAGTAAACACTTGTTACACAACTGTTGAATTACAGCATTCATACGAAGCGAAATTCCTACCCTTGTATCGAATATATTGTGGCTAAGTAGACAATATAGACAACTGACAATCTTTTCAAACTTGGTTCGATTCCTGAAGCTGGTAATGCTCGTATTTTTGTTCCTTTTTTTTTTACAACCTTTTTTTCCATTGTTGTCATTTTTATTGACTTCTTTGACTATTCAAACGGAGTGGAAGTGTGCTGCAGCTGCCTGACCTGGAAATTGAGACATTCCATACCCATGTTATTAGTGTGCGCAATGGCAAATAATAGCAAAAATGAATGGTAATATATACATTTACCATGCTCTCGGACGGTCTATATATCCATTTGGCTTCAGTATAAAGTATAGATACAGAACCTCTGTGATAATTCAACTGCATCCTATGGACCTCTTTATATATATTATATATAATATAGTTATATATATATATACACTAGCGGGGCTTCGCCCCCTGGGCGCTCCGTGTCTACCCCCTAATCAGACAAAAACAAAAAGACTTTATTTATTGAATCTTTGTAGTACATATATACATATATTTTTAAATTTTCAAATTTTTAAATTTTTTCTTATTTTATCATTACTATTAATTTTTTTTACAACTTTATTAATTTTTAATTAATATCTTTTTAGTTTATACATATTTTTTTTTATTTAGTAATTTTTTTTTAATTTTATCATTATAATTAATTTTTCTTACAACATTATCAATTTTTTCATTATGATCTTTTGATTGAAGATATACTTTTCCTTAAAATTGACCAATAGTTCTGACTTTCTTTTTATATCCTTAAAATTTTATCGTGTTATTTATTAACTCTGATCCCCTAGTATAAACATTCTTTGCTAGAGATTTTAAAAAATATATATATATTTCTGGTTTTTTTTTTTTTGTTAAACTATGGTATCAGATTAATCAATCAATTTTTTTTTTTTTTTTGTATGCTGCTGTTATTATATGGGTAGAAACATATAAATACATAAATTGTCTTAGGTTAAGTGAACCATTTTGCAGGCTGAAACTTGCCCACCTTTTAGCGCCTGGCTTCCACCTAAAGTATCCTGTTAGTCAACCAAGCTGGGTCCAAGTTTAGTCATTTAATCAGTGCTTTTTATGAAGCTATTCATAATTGACGTTGTTATAATGAACGTTCACAATTGAAAGTTGTGGCGTGACAGTCGATAAAGACAGGTTTAGGCACTGAGGATAACTTTAAGGTGGCAAATAGATATTTACGAGTTACAATATTCAAGTTAATGTATTTATTTATTACCTTAAAGTCATCCTCTCTAAGTTACGAATAGCGTTTATGCTTCAATAAACTTTTTCTGATATATTTTAGGTCCTTCTGCACAACATTTCATTAAAAAATTTTTCAATCTCTTTTTTTTATAAATTTATCTTTAGGTCCTTCTGCACAATCTTGCGTTTCAAAATGTTTAAAATTTTTTTCTGTATAATAAATGTATCTCTAAATTTTTTTTAATTTTCAAAACATTTTATTTTATACTTATTTTAACCAACAAAAACCATTTCTTAAAATTATAAAAATTTTTTTTTACTTTTCATGCTGTTACCTAATGTCTACCTACATAATTATTGTGACCAAATATTTTTTTTGTTTGAAAAGATGTCATAAAATGAATATTACAACCTTTAAATTCATTTACAAGATATTCTTCAAAAACTTAAGAAAATATTTTTGCTTGGATGTTGTAAACTTCATGAAAGTCAAAATTTTCTTACAGTATAATAGATTTTTCCTTACACTTATAAAACTAACCTCTTGAACATTGATTTTTCTATCCACTCATCCCTGCACGTCATGGTGACAAATATATATATATCAATTACAATAATCAAGTAGATGTATTTATTTGTTATCTTAAAGTTATCCCTAGCATTAAATAGTCTCTATTCTTAGTCCGCGGTCCCATGGAGCGCGTAACGCGTAAGCGTAACCACTTGAGCCCGTTATAGTGAGAGAGAGTTCAAATATACGATCCTCTCACTCCCTCTCACTGCGCTCTCAAAACGGATACCCACCCAGTTGTAACTGTACGCTAAAGTACTATATATAGATATACTTTATCAAGTTACAACTGGGTGGGTGTTCGTTTTGAAAACGCTGCCCTCTTATGAGCTTAAATGGTTACGCGTTAAGGTCTATTTTCATACACACTAGAATCCAGCGTCTAGCGCGTATCGTATTGGTCACGTACCAAACAAGCACATTTGTCTAAGATTTCTGAAAGCTTTATTCTGAAAGACATCTTGACGCTGATGTTTAAAACACCTACAAGATTTCTTTTAGAAATCTTAGGCAAATGTGTTTGTTGGGTAACATATTGAGCGTACACTGGACGGCAAGATATTCGCGACTCCCTCCCCTTAACAGTTGAGTAGCGCTGCCTACGCAATTGGCGTATGCGCAGCAGTACTCAACTGTTAAGGGGGTCGTGAATATATTGCCGGCCAGTGTACAAACTAAACAGTATTCATTTTACACGCCTTACCGAAATCTTGTCTTTTCTCGGTAGGTTCCGAAACTTAACCTCGGTTACTTACCTTTAATTTAAATGTGACATAAGATTTATTTAAGTCTTATGTGATTCACCCATTAATAACTCAGTTGACTTTCGAAACCAACCCTCTACCTACCAATTCCTGCACGTTAAGGTGACAAACAGACATATACCAGTTAAAATAATCAATCAGATGTATTTATTTGTCACCTTAAAATCATCCTCTGTAAGTTTTGAATAGCCATTATGCTTAGGCCGCGGTCCTATGAAGAACGTAACGCGTAGGCGTAACCTCTTGAGACCTTAAGAGTGAAAGAGAGGTCAAATACACGCACGAGTCTCTCCCTCTCATGATCTTATATGGTTACGTGGTACGCTAACCTTGGATAGACTTTTTCTGATATATTTTAGGGCCTTCTGACCAACGTTGCGTTCAAAAATTTTCCATATTTCTTGTATAAATTTACCTTTAGAGCCTTCTGCTCAGCTTTGTGTTTAAAAATTTTTATGAGGTCTTTTCTACATAAATTTATCTCTAAAATTTACTTATTAAAAAAAAAAATATTTTTATTCTTATTTCAATAAATAAAAAGTATTTCTTAAAATTCTTAAAAATTTTTTTTCAAATTTCTTGCATTAACCTAATGTCCACCTATACACGTATTGATTTATTAATTTTTTTTTTTCCATAATGATGTTTTGATATGATTATTCGAATCCTAAAAGTCATTTACAACATATTGTACATAACGTTAAGAAAAGATGTTTGCTGTGATTTCCTAATTTTCATGAAAATGAAAAGTTTCTTACAGTATAATACATATTTTCATACATGTATGAAACTAAGCTTTTCAACATTGACTTTTCTACTTTACGTTCCCTGCACTGACCGAATTATGAATCAATCTTTATTGTCAAAGCTGCATTCACAGAGCGCCCAACGTGTACTCTGCAGAGTATGGGAGACCAACGCCACACCACAGAGATGTCAATGGGTTGAAAAGCTTGAGGTTTAAATTATGTTATTTTTAAAATAATTTAATTACTTATTACACTATTTACTCATTTTTGCTGGATCACAGGGTTAAAAAGCTTGGGATTTAGGTTACTGGGTTTTTGCGGTTTTGCCCGGTACTTAACGAATAAGTATGCAGTATGACAAATGAAGGATTTTTATTCATTATATTATGTACCCACACGTGTACTACATGTAAATACAGTATACAGTTCATTAAATAATCATCATTGGCGAAAGGGGGCATGGAGGGGCCATTTAGTATATGTTTCATCTGCGGTATTAACGTTGGTAACTTTTTTCGTTTTCCGCTATAGTAAAACAAAGTTGGTTATTTTTAGACGTAATATTAAAACACATATATTCTGTTTGTATGGGTCTTCTAATATATGTTTAATGAGCTCTATCACTGACGGTCACGTTGTCTATTTTCTGCCTCAGTAGAGCAATGTTGGTTATTTTTGACGTAGTAGTAGAACATTCTATTGAAACAAATGTTTCTATTTTGAAAAATATGAAGATTACTTACCTAAAATCTAATTGGTTTTTTCCCTTGTCAGAAGCATGTGCTATCCAGAAAACCTTGTACCATCATAATTTGCACACACCTGTCTTTTTTGCATCA
>JAPYYV010001944.1:0-24892 GCA_030522625.1 Copidosoma aretas
TACAATAAAGAAAAATGGGAAAATCAACAATACTCCAGTGTATTTATTGACTTCCCAAACCTCGCCCCTAACGGATCACTGATCACTTTCCAACTTTTCGTAAACATTATTGTTAATAAATTATATACATTAATATATTTCGAATTTTCGGAAATTATACGTTCTATAGGTTGAGTCCAATTATATTGTAAAAACCATAAGAACTCGGTTATACCTACTGTCGTACAAGTATTTTAAAAGGAAAACATAAAAATCGCAAAGAAAGTTTTTTTTCTAAAAAAAAGCATGATTCTACACAAACTTTTTATTTTTGGAGGTTATAGTCTTATTCACTATTAATAGATCCATTTTACTTATTATTATTAGTAAAATTATTTTTTAATTAAATCCATAAAAACATCTTTTTTTCTGAAGTAAAGAGCACCATTTTGCAATTTTCTGTAGATTATCATTTTTTTTAGGGTATTTTGGACCTAAATCAAAAAAGTCGCCGTTATAAAGCGGAGCCAATGCACTAACAAGTATTAAAAAAAAGATAATAGAAATCAGTCAAGATTTGTAGCAAAAAAAAATTCTTTCCGGAAAGGTTATAGTAATATCAACCTTCGATTTATCTGTTGCATCCCAACTGAAATAATTATAATTGTTGGACTACTTTTTCATTCAAACCATGAAAACATCTTTTTTCTGAAGAAGAAAGCTTGATTGTGCCATTTTTTATAGCTTATCGTTTTTATAAGGGTATTTTGGAACTAAATCAAAAAAGTTTTTATGATACAGTGAAGCCCATACACTGACGAGTATTAAAAAAAAATTATAAAAATCGGTCAGTATTTGAAGTAAAAGCAGATTCTTTCCAAAAAAAAATCATAACTTTAAAAATATTTCTAATTTTTTTAGGTTATAGCAATATTTACTATTTATTATTCTGTTTGAATTGAGCTAGAATAATTATTGTCAGATTACATTTTAATATAAACCATAAAAACATCTCTTTTCTCAAGAAAAGAGCACGATTCTGTAATTTTCTGTAGTTCATCATTTTTTTAAGGTTATGTTGGACCTGAATCAAAGAAGTTGCAGTGATACAGTGAAGCCAATACACGAAGACGTACTTATGGGGAGAATCACGCCGATTGCCCCAGCCATCCGCGCAAGAGTCAAAACATGCCTTTTCTATCGCGCTTTTTTGAGGCTAAAACGTCCCAAAAAAAAAAAGTTTTACATATTATTCGATGTAGTGTTTCCTCAGCCTTCCGATAGTTGCATCAAATTTGAGAAATTTTTATACCTAACCTAAAAAAAAGTACAAAACGTGTCATATCTCGCTGTTCTTCAATTTTAAGAATTTTTTCGTTAGTCTCAATTGAAAGCTGAGGTCTTTTTACGCCGATATAGTTGATAAAAAAATAGGACTTCTTTCTTGTTGGTAAGTATTTAATCAACGAATAAAGAGAGTTTTTCGTACCGGACCGCGCACCGCTCGATAAAGTAAGTAAAGCATCGTCTGCTGCTGACTTGTATCACTGGGCGCAGCCTGAACACTTAAAACCGCTTGTATCCATTTTTTGCAAAAGTTAAAATTTATCGTGCATATACTTGAAACGTAAAGGAAAAGTAGGTAAGATTATTATGTTATATATATATATATATATATATATATATATATACACATCTATATGTAAGATAGTAGGAAGCAGTAGAATATTGGCTTTTAAAAGATTTCCGGCCGTTGTTAGGTAAAGCTATTTTTTAGATTATACTTTTTTGACGTCAGCAAAGAAACAATAATTGTTTCTAAATAATATATCAGATATATATATTTGCTGCAATCCTCTCCTGAAAGAATATCATAACGTCAAGAAAAATTTGCTTAAATTTCCTCAAAGTTTAGTAACAACATTTCCATCGGTGTCTCGCAATGCTATGATTTGCTTGAAGTGCAAAATTGATGCATTCAAGATTGGAGCTGAGAAAGAAGTTTTCGATGAGGTAGGTGCATCTGATGCCGAGAAAAAAGAGAATTTTATTGTATAGATAATTATATTATCACAACGCGGGTGTCACAGTCCTTGATCAAATCAAAGAACAATTCGCAGCTTCTGATGATAAGGAGGAAAGAATTTTATTGCTCACACATGCCCCAAAATTTTGGAGTCAAAGAGATATAATGAGAGAGTTTTCCTGCACTGAAAGAGAAGCTAGAAAAGCATTATGCCTGGTTGCTGACCACGGAATATTTACAGCGCCACGTAAGAACAAAGGCAACCCTTTATCTGTTGTAACTGAGCGTTGTGTTAAAAAGTTTTATGAACAAGATAACGTAAGTCGCCTTATGCCAGGTCTTAAAGATTACGTATCAGTAAAACAGGATGATGGTACTCGGGTACACATTCAAAAAAGATTGTTACTAGGTAACCTTGTATGCTTTATTCAAAAAAGAGCATCAAAGCATTATAATAGGCCTTACGAAATTTATACAATTCAAGCCGCAGTAGTGTGTAGCAGGTAGTAGCGGTACACACAATGTCTGCATTTGTGTACATCATCAAAATGTAAAGCTAATGTTGGTAGCGATAGATTTAGAGCGTCTTACAAAACCTACAGCAACACCCCTAATCGGCTATCAAGACTGTCTTAGAACAATCGATGATTGCTTTTTAGGAAATTGCCTTCATCGCGAAAATTTTAAAAACCTAAGAAAATTGTTGTTAGAAGCTTTTGAAGATGAAAATGTTTTCGAAGTAAAATTTGAGACCCGGATGCAAACTGATCTATGCACTATATCAACGAAAATTATGCCTGTTCGCGAATATTTAGATTTTCTCGGTGAAAAATTAATGAAATGCAAAACCCACGATTTTTTCGCAAAAAAACAATCGTCATTTATCAAAAACTTAAAAAATAATTTGTCTGATGCTAAATTTATGGTTGATTTTGATTTCGCTGAAAATTATGGGTTCGTGGTACAAAACGCAGCTCAATCGTTCCACTGGAATAATAACCAAGCCACTATATTTACAGTTGTGATTTACTATAGAGAAAATAATGAATTAAAGCACAGAAGTTTGGCTATAATATCCGAAAATCTTACTCATGATATTATTGCTGTTTATGAATACCAAAAAATCATCATTAATTACTTGAAAACAGAATTCAGCCCAATAGAAATTAATTATGTTAGTGACGGAGCAGCACAACATTTTGAAAATAAAACTAATTTTCACCTTCTCTTATTCCACGAAACAGATTTCGGTATTTCAGCTGAATGGCATTTCCATGCTACAGCACATGGAAAAGAAGCATGTGATGGAATTAGGGCGAATTTAAAACGCGGTGCTAAGCGAGCCAGTTTGCAGCTTTCTTCTAATAACCATATCCTAACTCCAGAAGACCTTTTCATTGGGCTAAAAGATACTGTAAAGAGACTGAAGTTTTTTTTAGTAGAAAAATTGATGGTGAGAAAATGTCCTTAGAATTTAAAGAACGCATTGCTGGTGCAAAGACGATCTCAGGTACTCTGCAATATCATGCTATCATACCGACACAAGAGAACAGATAAATATTAAAGAAAACATGTTTGTGTATGCAATACGATATTTTTCCAAAATTAAAACGAGGAAAGCAGACACCTCTCCCCAATAAAAAAAGGAAATCTAAATGAGTGTTTTACGTAACAGCCAAAAGTTAATGGAAAATGCGATAATTTTTATCAAGAGCGGTCGTTGAAAACTTTCTTATGTGAATATGAGCTATAAATATGAATTGAAGGACTAGTAACATTATATTTTGTATGATTATTCTAATCGCTTTGCGGGTACAGAAAAATGAAATTAAATGTAAATATTTTCATTGAAATGATTCGTCTCCTTATTTTTAGCTGCTACAGTTTAAATTCTTGAAAATTAATGAAATCATTGGATATCTGAGTAAAGTTTCATTAAAATTAATTGTTTTGTTATTTTTTAATCAACGTTTAGACTATAAAAATTACAGAGCAAGCAGTACGTCTGTACGGCTACGACGCGGATGGCGCGTGGTGCGGTACGAAACACTCTCTTTATTCGTTTATTGAATGCTTACCAACAAGAAAGAAGTCCCATTTTTTTATCAACTATATCGACGTAAAAAAATCTCAGCTTTTAATTGAGACTAACGAAAAAATTCTTTAAATTGGAAAACAGAGAGATATGACACGTTTTGTACTTTTTTTTATGTTAGGTATAAACATTTTTCAAATTTGATGCAACTATTGGAAAGCTGAGGAAAAACTGCATCAAATTATATGTAAAACTTTTTATTTTTGTGACGTTTTAGCCTCGAAAAAGCGGGATAGAAAAGGTATGTTTTGACTCTTGCGCGGACGGCTGGGGCAATCGGCGTGATTCTCCCCTCATAGAAGAATTATGAAAATCGGTAAGAATTTGTAGTGAAGGCAGAAGTTTTTCCAAAAAAGGGCTTTTTTCCCACTGCGTGACGGACCAAGCTGATTGTTTGCCTAAGTACGCTTTGCTCTAATCCTAACAGCGGATATTAGCAGCGGCAGTGGTGGTAGCGCAATAATAATGAACAAAACGAGCTGATTGGTCGTGCAAGTTACCCTTGTAATACTCGTTTCGAGCGCATCTTTCTTTGTTACGGTGAGTAGCAGACTAGCTACCAAGATCTCGGAAATGACATCAAATTTCACGAAAGATAGACCCAGAGTACCCTCTGAGCAGGTGACCCAAGATCAAAGCTAGTTATCGTTGATGATTTGATGTGCGAATCATCAAACAGCGACGTAATCGTCGATTTATTTACCAAAGGCAGTAATCATAACAATCGAAGTGTGATCTTCTTTTCGAAAAACATATTTCATCAAGGTAAAGGTCAGCGCGATACATCGCTAAACTCACAATACACTGTCATCTTTAGAAATTTACGCGACCACACGTAGAAATTGATTCACCAGCATATGTCGAGGAAAGTGTGTTCGCAGAATAATTGATTTTTGCAGGAAATTTATTGGGACTCTACTTCGCGACCGTTTGGCTACCTTTTCTTGGATCTCAAAAAAAAAAAACGAGTATCAGTACGTGTATGTGGCAAAAAAACAGATGCATGAAAGTGACACGGCGAATCAAGTTTCCATCGTAACATTGTGATGGCATCAAAGTCACGCTCTTCATTTGGTCGGAAGCACACCGCCATTTTGAGAGCTCTGTATTATCTCGACACTGAACAACAGAGGGTGATGCTACGCAAAGCTGATTTTACACTAATCAGCTACATTTGCAAGTCTGCGTTAAATATTCTCGTAGGAAACGTTCCGCTTACCCCGACGAAAAAATGACGCTTGCGCAAACACGTCAAAGTTCTTAGAAAACTCTCTGACAAAATATTCTTTCGGTGCTAAAGAAAAAAATTATCGTACAACCGAGAGAAAGCTTCTAATTTACTTTACTAGGCCCACCCCTAAGAACGATACTTTTGCTCGTGTAAATAAAAAGCAGCAGGCAAAAAAACGATTCGTGTTTCCCAAGTATACGTGGAACATTTGAGAAGCGCGTGTCTCAGCGATGTTCTAAAATCTGTGCAAATTCCGGATACTGCGACGAGTCGACTTTATGTAGACATAGATGACATCTTGAATTTACAGAACGGTGGCTAGCAAGAAAAGTGGAAGAAATACCAGCAAGTTTCGCCGTGATACTTACACTTTCAAGAAGTAGAGAACGAAAGATAGAGACACATCGATACAAATCTAGAAAATGTCGACGTAAACACACCACAAAATACCGAGGTATTAGACGACGGGGATGAGAGGAAGTGCAAAGAAAAAGAGCGTCAGGATGCCGAGGTTATCGAAATTGTACCAAAAAAGTTTCGTAAAAACACGGCAGTGATACTGCGTCTTTTGCGTGCTACCGGTAGGGTTTAGTGGAAGAATAATAATACAGTGATTGATGTGGCATTCGTATACCACAGTGAATTATCGTCGATCTTGTAGATGCTGTCTTAAGAGACAGGGAAAAACGCACACCAGTGGGGCGTGATCAGTATGCCACGGCTCTTAATCACAACATCCTGCATGATTGTGTCGGAAACAAGCAAGTATTAAGATTACTGATCGACGACGACGGCAGAGATGATAATTCAATAGCGAAAAAATTGCCATGTAGAAGTCCAAGATCTCGTTCATGCATTCAAAGTATTCATTCGGAAACTGGACCAAAAATGTCATTAATAAACAAAAATAGAAAGAGAGTTACACCCTTGCCACGTCAAAATAAATGATGGCGTCAGCTTAGCGGAAAGATGACGGGAAACAAAAAGAAGTAAAGCTGGAGAAGGAAAACAAGGGTTTTTGATGCCATAATACATTTACTACCATTTAAAATGCATGGACCTGGATACAAATTTTGAGGCCCGGGAACAAGACTAGCGAAGCGCATTGAACATGGAGACGAGGGAATCGATCTTCAGGATAAAGCTTGTCATCAACACAATCTTGCTGACGCTACAGAGAAAAAGTTTAATCGTCGAAAACCTGATTCTGTATTAACTAAATTTACCTGTTCTTGTATACTCGCTGAAGAAACATCACCGGCCGAGCCAGCAGTTGCTTTATTGACGGCATGCTGTATGTGTAGCAAAATTACGGTTAAATAATTTTTTTTTGAGCTTCAAGAGAGCTATTGGATCTAAATCTAATGAAAAGATAGTGTGTAAAGGAGAAGATTAGGAAAAAAAAGAATAATGCTGAATACATTGCAAAAACTTTACTACAAAGCGGTGCGACCCACTGCATTCGCGGGTAGAAACAAGCTCGTAAGTGCTGTAAAAAAGAAATTTTCTCGACCCAATGTAATAAAATGGCTCGAAAATCAAGATGCATATGATTTAGATGGATCTATAAGATATTGTATTCCCAGAAAAAGTTATAATTTACGCAATTTTTACGATGTGTGGGGAACTGATTCAATGAATTGGAGATATTTAAAAACTTACAACGATGGCTGCACTTACCTTCTCGGTGTCATCCATGTCATCAGCAAATACGCTTGGGCAGAACCGGTGAAGAAGAAAACGTCGAAAAACGTTGCCAAAGCTTTTAACGTATGTTATCGAAAAACAATAATCAGAAGCCAATGTGCTTCCCGATGGATAAAGGTAATGAATTTATAGGATAAGAAATGCAGATAACTTTAAAAGACAATGAAATTACACTTTGGTAGCTCGTAGTCCACAGACGAAAGCTGCTTTATCGTTACGCTTCAAAAATACTATAAAAGAAAGAATGTAGTGATGCTTTTTACGCACAAACACACATCGCTTTGTAGATATTCTTCCGAAAATAGTCGAGGCATACAATCACACAAAGCATTCGTCGACAAAAATAGCACTGGTTGACGTCACTTTGCACAACATTGCGCAAGCGCGTAAAAATATAAAGCAATGTTATAGCAGACATGCTTATTGAAGTCTAAAGTACAGCGCTGGAGAGCTAGTTCGTAATAGTCAAGCGAGAAGTGTCTTTGCCAAGGGTTACGATAGAGGATAGACTTTAAAAATGTTTAAAATTACACATGTATCTTGCAGATGCAAGCCTCCGGTGTATTTTTTAGAGATTTGGCCGACGGAGACATTGATGAAGTCTTTTTCAATAAAGAACTAAGCAAAGTGCGTGAGAATTGAAAGGAAAGCTTCTTCGAAGTGGACAAGGTGTTAAAAAGTCGGAATAAAGGACGATTCAAAGAATAATTTGTCAATTGAAAGGGTTATCCCAAAAAGTAGAATTCATGGGTAAAGGCCGGTTACTTAAAAAACTTACAATTAAGGACAAATTGAACGTTGTGCTGCCTAGCGACAGTAGTGGGCAATATTACCCTGATAATACGACTACGCATTACGTGAATATATTACCACAATAAATTCGCTTGCATATTCAATGGGTCGTTAGAGTAACAGAGATTAAAAAACCCCTGACTTTTTAACACTTAGTGAAAAATAGCGATATAAATATTACCGTAAGAACCCTACCACGACTACATACGCTATGGACGCATAAAGGATAAAAAAAAAGAGACCGCCTCTTATGTTGATTTTTCTATACGTCCTGGTCTATACACAAATATAAGAGAAATAACTTAAGAAATTAATAGTGATACTACTGTGCAGAATCACGTGACTTATAATTTTGAAAGGAGTGGTTACGTAGTTGAAAAGTTAGTCTGCCCAGAAACTTTGAACTGCAAATACGTACACCGATTAACGTTATCGAAAAAATTACATGAAATCTTTAGATTTGAAAGTACCACAACTATTTTTGTAGAAAACAACAAAATCAGATCTGTCCGTCCAGCTTATTTTGCCAACGATCTACCATCCATGCCCATAGTTTACAGCGACATCTGTAAACCATGCATCGTAGGAGACGTTCAAACAAGTTTATTGCGAATGGTGTCGTTGGAGCTTCAACACAATTAAGGTTACACGTACAGTAGTATCAAAAATGTAATTTTCTCACCTCCCACGTATCTGCCACTGTTGGTTAACTCGATTGATAATATTAATATCAATATATGGGACCAGATTGGTAGACTCATACCATTTGACTTTGGAACGCTAACGGTGACACTTTATTTTAAACAAGTCGATTGAAAATGATGTACCTCCACGACAACTATTTCATGCCACAAAGTGGTGGTGATGGGAGTGTGAGCACGATTCATAGAAACAGTGGAGGGTAATTTAGACGCATTTACGATGGTTCTCCCTATCAACAATGTTCGGAGGTATTGGAACGCTTTTTACCGGAGTGTTTCGACGAGTTTTGCCCCTCATCAAAACAGGTGCTAAAGCTTTTGGTAAAATAGCCGTTCGAACAGGTGTGAACATCTAGTCTGACATCACCACTAGAAATATGCCTTCTAACGAGGCATTTTTCAATCATGTAAGGAAGTCTGGCGATGTGTTAAAGACAAGACCTGAGGAGAAATTAGATAAACTTATGGAGGGTTCACGTTATAAAGGTGGTTGTTTTGACACACCAGTTCAGTTGCAACTGCATGGTGGCTCTGCACGGTCGACACGCAGTCGTCGTAAGACAAAAGGTAAAAAGAAAAAGTTGAGAAGAGAGTGCAACCATCGCAAAAAGAAAACGAAACCAAAGACGAGAGTTGTGTCAGAGAAGAAGAAAAAAAAGAGGAAGAAAGGGAAAAAAAAAGAACCACTAGAGACATATTTGATAGTTCAATATAGAAAAATGGCTTTCTTGCTCAGCCACTTGTGTTAGTGTTTGAAGTCCGAGCTTCTTTTGTTTTATATTCCACCGACGCAGACAACCATTAAAGGATCGCACTAGGTACAGTATAAACCAATATCATCGCTGATGGACGATTCACCCATCGAACTCGTCTTACCAGATAATGGCAAATAATACAGTAATCTTGCTCACACGATGCATAGTATACATTTCCAATTATGTGTCGATGAAGATGATGATCCCAGTGCTAATCTGTTGGCTAAAATCACAAAAGCGGGGCCATTAAATAATTTTATGCGGTCGCTAATCAATGAAGTCGATGTGTTATTTAATCAGAAATCAGGTTCACCAGCCACTGATGCGTACACTTATAGAGAGTACCTGAAAACTTTGTTGAATTATGGGCCTGCTGCAAAAACACCCTCTCTAACGAGCGCATTGTGGTGCGACAATACGGCGACAATGATGGACGACGTAATGGATGCCAACATTAGACTAGCAAAGCGACGCGCGCTATTACCAGCAAGGAAATCGACCGATCTCATTGGTCATCTCCATTGTGATGGATATAATTGGGAAAAATTACTCATCAATGGTGTTAAGGTGAGAATTCGTTTAGTTAGATTTCGCGCCGCTTATTCACTCCTGGATACGTCAAACTTAGTTTCTGTGCGCATTACGGAAGCTAAACTTTCAGCTCGACACGTAAAAATAAGTCCATCAGTTTTACATGCCCATGCTGAAGCCCTTTTAAAGAATATGGCAAAATACAAACTTAAACGGGTCCAAGTTAAAGCTGTGACGATACACAGTGCTATTCACGGCGAGAAATTGGATAATATTATTTTGGGACAATTACCAAAACGAATCATTGTCAGTTTTGTAAAAAATTAAGCTTACGATGGCGATAGTTCAATGAATCTGTTCAATTTTCATCATTTCAAAATGAATTTTCTCTGCTTGTACATTGAGGGTGTTCAAATACCTGTCAAACCATTGCAGCCGGACTTAAAAACTAGTAACTTATAAATATATGCTTACCATACCTTGTTTTCGGGCACTGAAATTCACTTACTCAACAAAGGAGACCATATTGATCGTGGATCTTATCCAAATGGTAACTGTCTATTTACCATGACAGTAAACTGTATTGTGTATGCCGAGTACGAGAATATTCTCGAAATTCATGCATCATGTTACATCATTGTTGACTTCAGTGGATAGATGGCGCAACCTATTTATATATTATGACTGCTACGTCACAGATGAGTATCAGTTTCTCTCTGCTCGTTTGGCTGTAAGGATACACATATACGTAGCGATGGATCTAGTAATCGACATCCAACGTTTGGAGGTGAGAAAAAGTTAAACATTGTACATAAAATTACCATTCGCGAGATCTTTGATTATACCAATGACTGTCCATCTCTCGATGAATCATAGTCTGGTTCTTATTGTATTTATCACGCCTTAAAACCATATTTTAAGAAGTATCAATGCGCATTAAATAACGCGTTTAAATCAAAGTCGAAAACAATTATCTATATCAAACAGAACCTACAAAATTTTGCAATGGACAGTCTTTAGATATTACAAATTCTATTACAAATCTGCTTGCGCACTGTCAGTGTGCTCTTAGCAGTTTAGATCCCACAGGTGTAGACAAAACGGACGGCGTCTGTCATTAATACTGAAGGTCACACCAATCCAGGTATGCATCGGATTGCTGTTTACGTTGATAGAAATCATAGCGGTTTTTACTCTGATAGCTACGGTATTAAGCCGCGTGTAGCTGACCACATAAATCGATTACGGAAAAATTGTAAAAAACTCCGACGTAATGTCAAACCGTTACAAAGTATATCTTCCAACGTGTGTGGTCAATTCTGTTTGATTTTTTATTCTCCATGAGCACTGGTTAAGGATTTCACAAATATCTCAAAAATTTTTCTCATAACTTTGAAAAAAATTATGATGCTGTCAGACGTTTTATTTTACTAAACGATAAAAAAAAGAAAACTAGTTTGACTGTGGGTGGTGGTTGCAGCAAAGTCAGATATTTATAAAGTAGTTCTTTCACAATTTCTATGATGTAAGATTCTTTTATTTAATTGCAAGAAAAAAATATTATCATATTCTTGTAACAACAACCATAAATGTTTTAAGTAATACAAGCATTCCTATCGATATGCCAGCGACACATGTCAGCTTCTTATACTTTTATTAAATTCCAAGAAAAATGGTATCAGCAAATAAAGTTTATACTTGCATGTTAAGACAAGTTTCAAATAATACAAGAACTTATTTCCAATGAGTCAGCACATTCTTGTAAATGTGGTGTAGCTTGTAGTTACGTGTTTAAAATAGTGTCATGTAACACGACAATTCCTTCTCGACGAGTCAGCGATATTGGGCAGCAGCTGTTTCTCGACGATAATTGGTCTTGACGTCACTTACCCATCCACCACCATTGTCGCTTGATTCGAGGAGCGGCTTGGATGCGAGTATCAATGTTACCTTAATTGCCGTACCGCGAGTACGATTGGAATACAAAATGAAGACTGGTAAAAAAAGAGCATCGTAGGGGGAGATTTCAAACCTAGTACGCATAAAGCAATATCATCAAAAAACCACTTCCTCAGATTTCGTGCAAAATTTATGGCTTAAATAAGTTATTTAGCCAAAAAGTGATAATTGGACTAAAATACGGAAAATTTTGTCACAATGTTTGGGAGCCAATCGTTCGCCTGGTTGGTTCGGATTTTGGTGGCATCGCTTTTTATGATGCTGATAAGAATGATGTAAGATCAACGTTTGAGGACATTGATAAGTACTTCACAGAAGATGATACGAATCGGACAACATCGAAATCTATAGAGCCCATTAGACCATGGCATTGACAATCAGTTACAATGAAAAGGTCTTTAAAATTAACCAAATAGGAGACCGAATACGAGTGGAGGCGTTGCAAAACGGTATGGTCATAGTTTAATGTTCGAAAAAGTAAAATTGGATATTTGATCATTACTAAACTTTTGAAAATAATATTTGGCGTTCATGAACGTATTGACAGCTATAAAATATTGGCAATAGAAAGAAAGGAGTCGTTCTTGTCTTGTAACACACTGTGTTAAGGTGTAAAACAATAGAAAAATATAATATTGCTATCATACTAATATCCTCTTGTATTATAAACGAACTTTTAAAATATGTAGTTCTAACATTTTTCATAAAATTAAAATGTTATGAGTAAATTATCATGTTTTGTATTAATTATTCAGAAATGTATAAAATACAGTAAATCTAAAGTATTGTGTATAAAAACTAACTTGATGCAATATGTTGTAGTGCATAAAAGTAAATGGATCACGTAACATACAATTTTTGAAAATGAACTCTCAGTACGCAAGTAAATTTTCTATTTGTGTAATGCAATAAACATATTTATTATTATGTGAATTACAATTTAATAATGTGACAGTGGTCAAAAATTTTACTTTTAAAATTATGCTCATACACACACTGTTATAACTTTTTATCTGTACCTTTGCTTTCTACAAAGTTATCAGACATATATTCTCTTATTTTAAGCATACGTATATGAAATAAAGTTCATTCAATAAACCGTGAAGGGTTTGATTTGCCCCCGTCACGTTTTTCTCTTACATCCCTAGAAGTCTTAGTTTTATTTTTTTTTATATTTATCACACATTTTTAGGTTACTGTTATTAATTTTTGAGCTGTTTATAAGCATTTAAAATAACGTATTTTATCTTAAAGAATGTAGAGCTTTTGAAAGCAACTATTTAAAACACGGTACCTTATACGATAATACTAAATTTTATCACTATAATTGCAGTGTCACTTGAGTCACGTAATAAAACTATTTCATTTTTAGTTGTATAATTCCTTAGTAATGACTACCATAAAAAATACTTCTCAATACATACAAAAGACTAGGCAAGTTTATTGTGTTAAAAATAAGAATATGTAATTTTTTAAGGCTAAACTGCTGTATTAGAAGATTGTATTTTTTTAAATAAAATTGCAGTCTTACAAAGTAGTCAAGTTAGAATCAGTAGGCCAAGTTATGTTTTCTTTCTAGCACATTATTTAGTTTTTATTAGCCTTATAGTACTGTACAGTACATTACTTAAATGTGAACAAAATCCAACTAGAAAATCTTGACTTGAACTAAAGGAAATGATCATACACGCTTCATTCAATGTAACTCAATATTTGCCTAGTATAAATCTCTCTCCAGACTTACAGATGATATTTGATTAATTGTTAAAACAACCTATAAATACTCTAATTATGATAAAGAATACAGAATATATTCCCTACTGTTGTGTATTATTTTAAAACATAGGTATACAACGTTGATGCATAGTATAGTACACAATGTTCAAAGTGATATTTTTCTATGGCTTAAGTCAAATTTTTCTAGCTTGATTTTGCTCATAAACAAGATATTTACTGTACAATGCTGTGAGTCTAATGAAAATGGTATGCTGCACCAAAAAAAAAATGTTATTTTGCCTACTAATTTTGATATCACTACTTTGTGAGACTGCAATCCCATTTAAAATAAAAAACAATTTCGTAATCAATGAAGCTTAAAAAAATCACATATGTTAACACGTCTAACTGGCCTAGTCATTTACTTTTTCTAGGAAGTAGATTTCATTGAAATATTACGACTTTCTTAGGAATATGCCCTTTTATTACTTATTTTGAACAAGAAGGGTAAATTATATAAATTGTATTACATTTATATCAAGCAGTAATGGGTGCAGTACTCTTTTTCTACTAATTTTAGAAAGTGTTGGATAAGTGCATGAAGTATACCATGTACTTCCTTTGTCTTTATATGTTACAGAGTGCTGACCCATGCACTCTAACGATTATTTATTAAACATAAAATATTATTTTACATTGTGGACTACGTGTAGATCTATGCATTGATCAGCTAGTTGCATGGGCCTTGCCAAGGAGATCTTGCTTTGAAGTAAGCAATAGAAAAAATTAACTGTCACGGCAGTGAATTTCAGTTGAGGGCTACATTCACATCAAAGAACAGTCATAAGTTCTTTAAGTTTAGAAAATACATGTTAGTAAAGTGCGGATCAAAAAGTGTAATTTAATAATTATAACAATGGCGTATGTGCACTGCTGCTAGTGTAAGATGTTATCTATTATAGCACAAATGAAACAATTTCTATCTTCGATCAGATAAGTATAGTTTATCTTCATTTCCATTTTGAACGAAACTTAAGGGCGTTCACTATATCTTCTAGAATTTCTGCTTTAGCAACATCCCTATTTATGATAATTATTGTTCATACATAATAATCTACCAATTCAAATCCAAAATGACGAAAAGAGCCCCCAAGCTGTTACTTGAAAGAATCAATCAAGCCATCATTAAATATTATCTGTTGCAACTTGAATGAGAAAAGTTACATTTTGTGATGATAAAAGAGTCTACAATCTAAAATGTAACTTTGCTTAAAAAGTGATGCATTGAATTTTCTGAAATTTCGATGAAGCCTCTAAAATAAAAAGACAAAGGCGGGTTTTCTTATGGTTATTCTTAATATTGAATTTGAACAATCAAGGTTCAATTAATTAAGCTTAACGTTATCATCAGCAACTAAACCAAGTACTGCTTTATTGTTGCAAAATGCAACTTTTTTCTACTATTCCGCAACAGATTGCAGTAAAGTTTGGCTTGAATCACTTCTCAAGTAAGCATCTTAACGGCTGTTCTTGGCAATAAATTTAATAAATAGATCATAATAAAAATGTCTCAGGCACACTAGTCAGTAAGGTAGAAACTGCTAGTGTTATCATAAGGCTGAGTTACTTACAACATGAATTTACAAATTTAATATTGACAAAAACCACGAAAAGCCTTTGGCCTTTAATATTAGAGGCTCTGTCTAAATTTCAGATGATTCAATGCACTACTATTTGAGAGAAGTTACAGTTTAGATAATACACATTGAAACACTCTTTCATCATTACAAAATATAACTTTGCTTATCTAATTCGCAACAGATTGTATTGAATTAGGACTTGATCGATTCCTTAAAGTACCAGATTAGGGGCTATTCTCGTTATTTTGGGTTTGATTTAGTAAATTATTAGTTATTAACAATAATTATCATAAACGGAAGGTCAATAAGGTAGAAATTCTAGGTGATATACTGAATTGCCTCAAAGTCAGCTGTTCCTATCTCACATGGAATTTGATGGACTAATGCTTGCATCTTCAATTGATTTTGCTAGTCGAAAGATAAAAAACAATAGTTATGCTTTACACATTTAAGGAGTTAAGAAGTTCATGATCTAGAAAACGCATCAAAATACTCATCCATAGCGTTCAGTCAAATGAGAACCAAAAAAAATATTTCAGGTTTCACTGTTCAAAATGTAGTTCCTATTAATATCTTATTGGTTTTTATATGCCAAGATATGGCTAATTGGTTGTATTTAAATTTATGGAAAGGAGCTCATAAGATTTTTCTTAAAATAGTGTTTTAAAACTGTATTCTTTAAGCCTTATAAATATTTGATAAACATCGAGTCATCTTATAGTACATTTTTTTGCGTTGAGGTGGCTCATGCGTTTGGTACCGTATCAAGCGAAAGGCCCTGGTAGTAAAGCTAAGTGAAACTGGATTCATCAAACTTATATAATAATAACAATAACTTTAAGTTATTGGTAGTGACATTAATAGATGTGAAAATAAATACTATAAGGGAGGAGAAATATATGTATTATTTAAGTGCTTTAGTGTACTTAATATTGATCAAACGCTTAAATTTAAGTTTTATAGTTTAGTTTTTTTTAAATGTTGATGGTGTACCCTTTTTTTTTGTTAGGAATCGATTTTTAATGCAAAATACAACATAATAAAATTTTGGATGTCCAATTATAATTAATTGTTAGCAAGTAATAAGGACTTATGACGACATTTACATAAAAAACAATGTTAATGTGCAACCATTTTAACATTTTTCTTCTCGTAAATAAAACAGTTGACCTACAAGTTTCAAAAAAGAGATAAAAGTAAAGTGCTCAAAGTATAACATACAATTGATTTAGTTTAAAATAATTCTTTATATTAATTTGCATGAGCAACTGTGATGGTTGTTTTGTAGCAAAAATTTTAATACGATTTATTGTGAAAAACCAGTTTAATTGTGACTAAAAAGTATTTTATAAACTGACGATAAAGTTATCAGAAAATTCTTATATTTTGTTTGTTTTGTTTTATAAGGAAAAGCGCAACATTCAACTACGTTCTTAAATTAATCAAGCAATGAATATTTTATGTAGCGTAATTTGAATGTACAGGTGCAAAATTTTTTGGGAGTATTAGGATTGGAGTATCTTATCTAAATACTCAAATCAGATACGATACTGGGCATCTATAGAGTATCTTAAATTCTTTTTTTTCAAGCACCTTGGATTGTATACAAGCAGGGGCTGCATAACTTTTTTTTTGTATAGGAGGGCTGAATATATATATATAAATATATAAATTGTATTGAAAAAAAAAAGATGGTGTAATAAGTTAATGCAATTTATCAGTCTAACAGATACACATTTTGAACATTTTACATTAATCTGGTAAAAGAAACCCTCGAGATGGCTCAGTTTTTCGTTGTATAAGGTCTGTTATTAGTGGATTCATATCTAAGCTTTTAGCTTTTCATCTATGCACACTTAAAATAGTCAAATTTGTTATGCGGTTGTGAGCAATTGAATAACGTAGGTCAGCTACTATTCGTCTTAAAGCACTAAATGATCGTTCTGCACACACCAAGAACAGTTGCAAGAACAGTTAAAATCTGCACTAATAACTTTAATACTTCACTTAGCCTGTTATGCTCGGTTTCTGACTAGTCCTTCATTACATTCACAATTTTTTGCTCAGTACTATCTATCTTAGCCTTTATAAGTATTTCTTTTATTTACTGTTTTTGAAGATGGAGTACACGAAGCAGTGGCAGAAGTTTTTAATAAGAAGTTGTTTTTCAGAACTGATAGAAAAAATGTACGTTGGATTTGTAAACTATCAATATTAAAGTCCGTGACATTTACTCCTAATAAATTACGTAATTTACTGGTACTAAGAATTGTACCCTTTGCAGATTGAATTAAAATATTTACTAATTTCATTAAACAGGTAATTCCTTCATTACAAACATGGCGCTGTAGTTCAGCCATAAGAAGATCAAGAACATCGTAAAAATTTTTCCGAAATTTAGTCTTTACATCCAAATCCACATGTTCTGATGTCGACTTCTCAGAGTATTCAAATTTTCGAGGAATTTTTCTGTGTCTATCTACTTTTGAGCTTTTTTGTCCTGGTGAATTAAAAAGTACACAAAACTTTTTTAAATATTATATGAAAAAATGACTAATTGATTATGTGAGTATTAGGATTCCCGTTATTCATAAATTTTGATTTTTAATCATATATCTTGTGAGATTTACTCTCCTTATCCGAAAACGAGAACCCATGCTTAGAATATTAAGAAAATTTCGAGCCAATACTTTCAGAAGAAAGAAAATTAAAAACGTTTTTTTTTAACTTCATTATTTTGGGCTAAAAAAATGTTCAATAAGTTGTATCTATATGTAACAAAACTAGATAATTTAAAATAAAAATAAAAAAAAATTTTGTAGCGGTAAAAAAATGACATGAAGTTGAAAAATTCGAGTTCGATGATATTTAAATGGTTAAAATAATTTTAAGTCTGTCAGCACGTGTTAACTCAAGAATTTTTCGATGATCAGTATAGGAATTCGAGTTTTGGTATGTACAAAAAATATTTTAAGGGTATAAAATAAAATAATAAAAATTGATAAATATTGGAAATCCTAATAACTATGCAAACCAATTATATCATTTAATTATCGATTCTTACCTAGCTCTTGTGATGATGATTCTATTGCTTTCCAAATTTTATCAAAGTTTTCTATTGACCTCAAGTTATTCAATGTATCAATAAGGTACTCTGCTGAATTTTTTTCACCCAATACTGTGAAATTTGGGCTTTGAGGAGCGGTTGCTAGTTCTTCACAGGGCGCAAAAATAACCTTTGAAATATGTATCGCACAAATAAACTCAAAGCTTTGCAAACGTTTATAATAGCCCCTAACAGTAGGCTTACTTTCATCACGAATACAGCCTGGCATTTCAATTAGATGCTTAACTGTCAGCTGTATGCGTATTAAGTTTGTTATAAAGCAATTAATTATTTTTCTTTTAACAGCCCGCCGAGTGGGACATAATGGTAGAAGCATTTGAGTTCGACTGTTTTGTAACTTATCGTCTGTATTTATGGGTAATACTACATCTTTAAGAACATTTTTTCTCTTAGACAATTAAAAAATTTAATTTTTACATCCTTCACAGTAATCAAGGCATCGTTCATCTGATCAGATTTCCGAGCAATTTTCTGCAAACACAGATCCAAGATGTGATTTGAACAGTGAATAAAAATTGACTTAGGAAATTCATTACACAATCTTTTTTGCACGTTACTCAATTTTCTTGCCATATTTGCTGCTCCATTAAAGCAGTGTCCTCAAAACTTACTTATATCCAGATTTAAATGTTAACATACATCAATTACAATTTTATACAAAATTCCTGCTTCCGAATCAGAAGCGTTACACACCAGTGAAGTTTTCATAAATTTACAAAGTTTAGACACTAGCATAGCGTTAACATATCGAAAATTGCTCATTCCCAGCTGTATCTGTAGTGCTATCAGGCATTACAGAAAAAAAATACCTTGCTTTTACCTCCTCCACAATATCTCTTAAAATTTTATCAGACATCAAACCTACTGTGTTATTTTGGATATCATGACTTAACCAGTTATTTCTTCTTGTCAACCAATCCTCTAAAACTGAGAGACATTTTGATCTTTCTTTCAAGAGTTTTCAGAATCTGATTCATGACCTTGAAATGCAAGAAATTACTTGAACCATGTTTTTACATTTTTCTAGTGCCTTTTTCCAGTTATTTATACCATCAGTAACAAATGCGTCTTCGTGATCACAATTTAAATTTGAACTTGATGCTTTTATGCATTCAAAACAAAATATCTTATCTTGTTTTTGATCGTAAGTTAGCCATTTGAATTTTTTAAACCATTTTTTTGGCAAGAACGATTTTAATTATTCTTTGGAAATATGAAATAAGATGGTGCACATAGCAAAGATCATTTATAGTTATTATTATCACTTCTTGGTTTTTCTTCACATACTACTGTGAAATAATTTTCTTGTTGTCTATTAGGTTGATGACTTTTTTCACTTGAAGTACACTCTTTTCTCTTGTAATTTAAATTTTTAACAATTTCAGAATCTTCATTTATGTTTTTCTTCTCAGAACAGTATTCTTAGGAGGTACCGTCAACCAATCTCGTAAGGACGTGGTTTTTTTTTATCACTAGAGTCCATAGTTTCAAAGTTGGTGTTTCATTTAATAACCAGTCTGATGATAAGTACTATTTAATACTTCTTGTTTTTTAATGAACATTGGTAAGGAAAAAAGACTTACAGTCGTGTCTTGATCGTCATTAGTGTTATACAATAAGCTAACTTTACATCTAATAAATAAATTAATAAGTAAGTCTGGATGTATAACTGGCATCATCTGAAAACATCATAAAATTTTTCAGCTTTTTAGCAACTTAGTCTAGAAAAAAAATTCAGCAGAAAAACAGACATCTTACTTGAAAGCAAGCACGAGCGCATCGTTGCATTTTAGGACTCTCCTTATTTTCTATTCTTATTACAATACAGGTTATTGGGTTATGGTATGACGCGGGTCGCAGGTGCATATTTTCGTGGTGTACTTTTTTTTTCCACTGTTCCAAACTTTTTTTTTTCTGTAAGCTCAAAAAATACTGAGACGCTACATTTACCCTACTTTTTCACAAAAACTCATTTAATCTTCTATCATGTGCAAACTGAGCATTCTTCATTCTTCATCAGGCCTCGTGTTGTTTTCAGCTCGATAAAACACAATTTACATAAGTTAATTGCTATTACCAGTACACAAGTTGGATAAATACAGGGTTTCCTTCGCGTTATGACTTTAAATAAGAGTCCTTGATGTATTCATAAACAAAAAAGACAAGAGTTGAACTGAAAGGATGGTAATACTTAAGTGACAGCTGTACTTTACAATATTAGTAAGCGATAGCCTTCTGCAGAGGTTCCATGAAGTTCACTTATGTACGTACATGTATTTATTTATGTGTGTACGCAGTGTGCCAATTACCATGTTCTCGATTGCAGTGAATTATGAAGCGTTAAATTCAAAATTCAAAAAACCGGAAAGTTAATAAATTAAATGCAGTAACCCTATTAATTAAATAAGTAAACCCCACTTGACTTATTTCACAAACTTTGAAACACATTAATCCAGAGGATAGCTAGTTAAAATATTCTCGATAATTAAATTATCGAATGAATAACAAAATTATCTAAACCTCAAGCCTTTTAACCCACCAACCCGGGGGAGAGCTAGTTAATAATATTCATCGTATCTTTCCTATTATGTATTTAATCAACAATTTATTGATGAAAAAATTAGCCAGCTATCCCCCCGGGTTACTGGGTTAAAAAGCTTGGGATTTAGGTTGTGTGGTTATTTAATGTTTTTATCCGAATATAAGTCACTAAGTTGTTGCTCAATTCATATCTCTTTCTATAGCAAATTTTCTTTTACTGATTGCCGCTGCTCTTCCTGGCGGGGCTGCACCCCACCAGTTTTCGAACAGGGAGGGGGGGGGGGCTCAAGCTCCCTTAGCCCCCCAGCTCGGCAGCCACTGTATCTGAGATACTTCTTTTATAGCTTCTGGTGTTCTTGGGCCGTTTTGTTTGATATCTGTATTGATAGGGTTGTACAAAAATAGGTAATCCGTCATTTTGTGGTGGTAGCCATATTCAATTTTCCATAAAATCAAATATAACATATGGCATTGCCATTCAAACACAGGGTGCATGGGAAAAAAATTGAATCCATTACAGCATGAAAACCTACACTACGTTTATATGACTCTCGAATCACGCGTCAAGCGCTTTGATTGTACGTATATATTGTTCAAGATGTGACGATACAAATAGAGTGTGGTCTTCTAGCTTATACAGTATGAAACGCACTTGCCTAGTTCGTGGAGTCCACGCGCACAATGAATCGTGTGTACTTACACTGATTTAGAGTGAAAGCCATACACTAACATGTCCTCAGTCCCTTATCCACTGCGGTGCAATATGTACAACTTATAAGGGACAGGAACAAGCGTAGTCATACCAGGTGTTCTAAAATTGTTCCAGAAAAACTATACTACGAGATAATGGTTGTCAAGACAAACAAAAAAGCTTTATACTAAATTTCGATCCGATGCGCAGTTTTTGAGATATTGTCAAGTGCAAATATGTACAACAACTGTAAAAAAATACTTATAAAACTTTCGTAGCTTGTTATGTGATGCCGAAATTCCTGGATTTTGAATTCCCCTTATCTCAAAAACTACGCATCGAATCAAATCCCGTAAAAAGGTTTTTTATTTGTCTTGATAAGTCTGATTTCGTGGTATAGTTTTCCTGCAGCATTTTTAGAACACGCCGTATATTATTATACCGCTATACCACGAGTGACAAATAATATGCTCTATCAATTTGATGAAAGCCAGCGCATGCAATGATAAGCTAGTACTATAAAAACAAAATTTAAAAGAGTCTAAAGTAACCGGTATTGAACTGTTTGTAATGGTATACTCGTACAGTAAGAGGTATAGAATTCATCTTAGACGGGGAGCCGTGGGTTTTTTACCTGGACTAGAATAATTTGACTAAATTTGGTTAAACAAAGTGTCTTGACGAAGTATCTATTATGCTATTGAAAAGGAAGAATGAGCGAGATTCGCTACATAGTTTTATGTCGCAAAACAACTTTTAAAACTGCCCGTTCTCCAGTTATTTCAAAATACCTCGAAAAAAAGGTTTTAACAAAAGTTTGGAAAAAAAGTTGTTTGATGGATGATTGTACATAAGGATTCAATATTTTTTTAACACTTAGCAATTTTTTTTTTTTTTATCAAAAACCAATCTTAAAGTTAAAAATGGCAAAAAACAAAAAGTATTAAAGTATTGCAATTTTGTTCAATTTTTGACGTTTTCAGATAACTGGACGATGTGCATTTTGTTAACAGTAGTAATATCTATCAAACATCCAAATTTCAATGAAAAAAAAGAATTTTCTATATATTTCTTCATACTTCCTGTTTTTCGACATTTTTGACTTTGGCACTTGTTTTCAATAAGAAAAATGATTCGTTAAGCATTTGAAATACTCAATTTCTCCTGTAAAATCATCTGCTAATCAACAATAATGCTAAACTTTGTTTGCTAAAACTGTTCATTCCCGAGATATTTTGACATAACTAGAAAAAGTGGCGTTCTAATATTTGTTTTGCGATACAAAATCATGCAGCGAATCTCGCTCATTTTAACTTTTTCTACGGCATAATAAATGGGTAAAGACCCTTCGTTTACCAAAATTTCGTTAAATTTTATCCAGTTCCAAGTGAATAGCCTATGGGTCCCAGTCTGAAATGAATTTTATATCTTTCACTGTATAACCTTGAGAGCAGGGCATTACCCTTTACTTTAGAGTCTTTTAAAATTTTGTTGTTATAGTACCAGCTAATTATTGCATTTACAGTGTCTATCGATTTGATGTAGCACATAATATTTTACGGTGAAGGTGTATAATCATATACATATTTGCTTAGCCCTGTCAGTTATACGTAATATATATTGCACCGCAGCACCTAAGGGACTAAGGACATGTCGGCAGATAGAATATGCGTACGAATCTTACTCTAACTCAGCGTAAGTACACATGACAAAGTTTCCGGGTGGGCTCCACGTACTACGCCCTTGCGTGTCATGAGGTAAATGCTCCTATAACCGAGCACCTAAGCACCTTAACAATTTTCAAGCCATAAAAGTGATAAAATTACTATGTTTTATGGGTTTCATTTTATCCCTATGATGGTCAATGATGTAATAAAGTGAGTAAAACGTTAATTAGTGATAAATTAGACAGACTAAGGTTAAATAAGCGAATACTTATATGCACATACTCTCCCTACCTGTAACTGAATATACAAGAATTAAGGTGCCCCTGTGTTAAAATTTTTATGTACCTAAAGATGGACGTGCTTTGTTTGTGTGAAAGAGGGTTTATTGTAGGAAAGAAAAAATAATTTTTCGCTCGAAGTACATGTATATTAATAAAGCTGATTGTACGAGAACATATAGAAAAAATATTAATAACTATTCATAAAAATATATACCTTTGTTAAAAGTTTTTGACTTATAGGTTATGAGTGCGGTATAACGCAGGCGTTCAACTATAGGATCACTCTTAGTAAACTGTATACCTATCAATAAACACCTCTAATATTGATAAAAAAGTTTGTAGGATCCAGACATCAATTTTCTTCAATAATTTTATAATGTATCAAGTTATTACTAGTTCTCTTTTTTTTAATAAAAATATTGTAGAATGTTAATAACAACCTTAAGAAGATATGAGTGTTTCTTAGCAGACGGCTTAAGAAAAGCAATGCTATTTGGTCGAGCATGAAGCAATTATTTGTATTAACTATTATTTTATTAATGCAGAACTTTTTATACTCGTAGGTACGAGTCGTAAGAAAGCACCTATTATGACAAATTTAGTGTGCAATCGTTATTTAAAATGTAATCAGCTAACATATGACGAGCGCTCAGTTCTAGGTACTGTTCAGTTATAAAGGCCATTACCTTACCATACAAGCTAGCAGACCACACTATATTCGTATCGTAACATCTGATGTGAAATACACCATAAATCTACAGTATCATAGCATGCATTTATGCGTATTAAGCATAATGTGTTGCTTAGTATTACAGTGTGAACAGTGCTCATGCCATAATCGCTTGCATTTTCTTTCCATGCATGTGCAAAATTTCAGCAAGATTAGAGGTCAGAAAGTGGTCGAAAACTCAAGCGCAGGATTTGATTCTTGACATACATACATACATGCTTATAGCTGTGAGAGTGAGTTAAAGAAAAGTGTGTAAAAAAGTGTGTGATACGCAACTAAAAAAATCAGAAGCTCCTACGTCACTATGACCGTGACATGAAATTGAATGAGAGCATGTATATCACGCTACAAATATATTTTTTTTCTTAAATAATTTTTAGTAATTGATCATATTAATTTAGATATACCTTACTTTGAGGTCACACTAGAGATTAAAGGTATTATTTTTGTTAATTTTACTGAGTCAGTTCTCTATCAGTGGTCCTTGTCGTGGATTGCAAAAATAAGTATTCAAGCATTCAACTAACAAGTAAACCTACCCAAGTGTCAGTCACCGATTTTGATGAAACTTTGCATAGTGGTAGAGAATCAAAAAATAAATGACACGTCTTTTTTTTCATTGGTGGAGAACGGTTTCTAGGGGGTGAAATCTACCCTTAAGTTTTCACCCTTAAAACACATTTTCTGTAATATTTTCTTTTAAACTCAATATTTTTCAAAAAA
>JAPYYV010001945.1:0-29381 GCA_030522625.1 Copidosoma aretas
ACACACTCTCGCTCTCTCTTTTAATGCATACATATTGCAACTATCTTCGAAGTTCTCACTTCTGCGGTGTGTCACATGTGACGCACTGTTTTTTTTTAAATATTCAATGATATCTACAGACTACATGGATTTGATGCCACTGGCTTCCCCCCAGATTTCCTACTTTTGCCACGGGCTAGGGCGCTACATGTCATTCTCATGGCAAATAAGGGTTTTAGTGTAAAAACGATGTAAATGACAAAACACACAATGAAAAAGCTCTGGGCCACTGATAATGGCTCAAAAAAATTATCAAGCTATTCCTTACGTCAATGCCCAATGGTCTGATTACTTTTGCGTGGCCGGAGATATACCCTTGATTCGTTATAACGTTAAAAACACTTGCAAATGACTGAATAGTGCCTTTTTTGTACATAACTGTACCGTAGCCACGCAAATTATCATACAGAAAAAAATATCAAAAGCACCGTTATATTATTGCCAATAAGATGTAAAAAGAATCATCGGCCGGAATTGATATGGTCGGATTTTATGCTACATTAACCATACCTACCTAGCAAGAGTTCTGCATGCAGCGTTTTCTAGGTCGCTATGACCACTGATAACGGCCTAGAAATAGTATCAAGTTATTCCCTATATCAAAACCCAATGGCCTGATCGCTTTTTAGTGGCCGGAAACATAACCTTGATTCGTTATATTCGATGTATTCAGCATGGTCAGGTGCCTTTTTTTAGCCATCATCAGTGGCTCAGAGACAGCTGTGATTCGTTGCAGGCTGATTTCTTTCAGATTTGAACGATTTCTATGACATTAAATCTTACAATACTAAATCTGGCCGTCAAAACCTATTGAGTTCCATTGTCTGTAGCACAATAGTATTTTTTAAATTTTTTGGGTGTTGATTGAAGTGGCGTGGATGGAGTAATGGGCAAGAAAGTCATTTTTCGGCTTTTTTATGGATTTTCGACGTCAAAACGACTATAGGTTATGTTAAAGGCAACTCAAAAGTGGTCTGGCTTTTAAGTACCTACGAGGAGAATAGTCAGGTACCTTTTTTTAGCCATTATTAGTGGCTCAGATACAGCTATGACTTGTTGCAGGCTGATTTCATTGAGATTTGAAAGATTTTTATGACATACAATCTTACAATACTAATAGTGGCAGTGAAAACTCGTTGCTTTCATTTTTCTATAGCATAAGAACCTTTTTAAAATTTCTTAGGTATTACTTAAAGTAGCGTGAATGGAGTAATGGGCGAAAAAGTCATTTTTTGTTATTTTTAAGGATGTGTTACGTCACAATAAATTAAGGTTATATCTCTGGCCGCCTAAAAGCGATCAGTCTAATAGGTATAAGCGTATTAAATAGCTTGATACAATTTTTGATCTGTTATCAGTTGCTCAGAGCGAGCTAGAAATCGTTGCATGCAGCACTCTTGCTAGGGAGGTATGTTTAATGTAGCATAAAGTCCTACCATATAAATTCCGGCCGATAAATATTTTCATATCTAATTAATTCTTATGTAACAGTAATTTTGATATTTTTTGTGTGATTATTTGTGTGGCTATGGTAGAGTTATGTACAAAAAGGCACTATTTAGTCGTTTTTGAGTGGGTTTGACGCTATAAAAAATCGAGGTTATGTTTCCGGCAGCTCAAAAGCGATCAGGCCATTGGGTACTAACGTGGAGAATAGCTAAATAGTATTTTTAGGTTGTTATCAGTGGCTTGGAGTGAGCTAGAAAACGTTGCATGCAGAACTCTTGATAGGTAAGTATGGTTAATGTAGCATCAAATCCTACTATATTGATCTCGGCCGATTAATCTTTTAAATCGTATTGGAAATAGTGTAACGGCATTTTAAAAATTTTTTGTGTGATGATTTGCATGGCTATGGTAAAGCTATGTCTACCTTCTCCATAAAACGTTTAAACGTTTACTCTTCGGTGGGCATAGTACTTCAAAACAACTATTTTTTTATACAATTTCAAAATCTTTTTCTATTAGAAATGAAATTATTACTTAGGTACGAATTCAAAAATGTTTTCCTTATTAAAAAGGCAATTATTAACTTTTTATCATAATTTAAACGTATAAGCAAATTGTTAACTACGAACTATCCAAAATTAACAATATTTTTTTTAATCATAACAATTCCGTTCCTCGAGATCTACAGAAGCAATACTGATTTGTGTTTGGTGGATGCTATTCGTATTGTCGTATAAAAATGAACACATATAAGTTAAAATGCATGTAAAATCACACTAATCATAGTTTTCTCCCTCGTCATCCGAAGTGAACACATGTGCTTTTTTAACTATCTTGTGATCGATTTCATAATCAGAGTCGGAATCAATTTCTTGTTTTTTCTGTGCACGCTCGTAGCTAAGCTCTGAAAAAGAAATATGATAATTTAAATAATAAACTATTTACTATCCAGCGAATATCAATTACGAAGTATTTACCTTCTATTTTAATTGTTTTCTTGGCTGTAAACGTTGTTTATTGCATTGCTTACATGTGTAATTGATCCACTTAATTTTCTTAATTCCTCTCTCCTCCTTAGTCAATCGTGTACCTTCTTTTTGCTTTAGTAGATGTACCTCCTCTTGTTTTATGGTTCTCTTTAGTAGTAAGTATCTAATGAAGCAATCTGAAAAGAGCAAAAAAAATACAACCGGAAATAAAACCATAATTATCGTGCAATTATTTTTGGACAGACTCACTTCTTATAATGCCTGCTTCCTTAGGAGTTATTGCCTTTATTGGTGTTACTCTTCCTCTTCTTTTCTCAGCTCTGTTCAAGTCGACTGCTCGAAGGACAAGTTCTCGTTCTCTCTAAAGTGCTACAGCAAGTTCTTTAATGTGCAACGGTATTGACTTCTGTACTCGTATGCTTTTCAAGGTTTCGTACTGTATGACATACCCGTAGCATAAGTGGAACATTTTTTTCTGTGACAGTTCAAGTGCATAAATCAGGTTATCATCGAACAAATTACAATTATATAACTTTATGATGATACAATTCAAACATACTCACTTTGCTTCCTGCATCATTTATAACTGTGAAAGAAGTGAAATCTTTATGTTCTCGTTTTTGCTTATTTAGACGTAAATCATACTCATAGTCGTCAGAGTCATAATCCTCAAGTGACTTGGTAACTGATTTAATTGGTATTCTTTTTGACTTGCCCAGTCTTTCATGATTATTTTGTTTTGATTTAACATATTAGTTTTCAGTATCTTTATTCATCACCTTTCTGATTCCTGAAGATTTAATGATATTCGAACTTTTTTTTTGTATCACCTGTTAAAGTATTCACCATCAACATAGTAAAAATGGAAAAAAAAAAATTTACTTTACAAGTTGTTCAAAAACATTGTAGTAGATTTAAAATACATGGCTGTATTGTTTGACCATATTTTCGGCTTATAATTTTACTCATAAATTATAGCTAAATAAATGGGTATAATTTATGGCAAAAAATTATGGCCAATAAATATGGGCATAATATAATTGTATAAAAAATTGTAAGTTTTAGAGGAGATCAGTTGGTTTGCCGTATAATTTTCCAAAGGTATATCAGCTACTACAGGGGTGACCATCCGCATAATAACACTAAAACTGGGGGTTTGAAGTATTTTTTAACAATTAAGAAAACAAAAAAAAATTCCTTTTAATTAAAAGTTTTTGAAAAATTCTTTATGTTAACCTTCTTTACAAGCATTTATTTCTTTCTTTGTTGAAGTATTCTCTACTCGTGATTAAGTAAAGGCTTTTGGGCTTCCGATACCAGTCGAATAAAAATCATCATCGTCGAAGCTACTTGTTTCAGACGATTTTACGTGTGTACCTTGTGATTCATATATTTGACCTAGTAAATCGTGTAATGTAATTCTTAATGTACGTGCTGCAGGAAATTTTGGAGATGGGGTATCAAATAACTTTTGCGATACTATACATGAAGCAGACCTAGAAGATCGTGGAGATTGATTTATTTTTATGAGAATTTCCTCAACCTAATGTCTTTAAAAACTTTAGTTCTTCTTGTAATCTTTCTGTATTTTCAATACAGTCTTTGAGTAAACTCATTACTTCATCAACTTAGTTTTTATTCTTATCTTATTTACTTCGTGACATAAGTAATAGAATTTCTAAGGTATTGATCCATTCATTTTTTGCCTGCAATTGTGTGTTTAAGAACGTTCGGTAGAGATTAAATTATCTAATAAATTTTTTTTTTAATTTTAACAAGACGCTCTTATTGTTGTTACAATAAACTTGTCAAAATTTCAAGAGGTTCCTCTAATTCGTTTTCGAGATATTAAATTTCAAAGTTCAGTCATTTAACACGGTCGCTTATGGGAAAATTGATAAAAACTTAGTTTTAAGAAAATTGGCCCAATGTCCATATGTCACAGATGATATTATTAATGTAATATCTATCAAGTTTTGCGACGATCATCTGATTGGTTTATGAATAAAAAAAAAAATAAGAGTTTAACAGAAACGTTACGGCATCGTCGTGTAGCGACTCGCGCTTCCGGCTTCACTCGCCAGATAGCCACAAGCCTTAAAGTCGTTTTCCGCTACAGGAATCTATTCGTGTGTGTATATGTCTATGCATTATAAAAATATTTTATGACTGTGGGTAATGGGTATATCTACTGTAAATCTGCACAGCGTTGTCAGATCTTCACTCGTCGCTTGTTTCCCCTTGTCCCTCAAGCATTTCCCCCCGCTAACTGTACCGAACGTCCTTAAGGAAGTAATTCTGTCTTCCAAAACCTTTACAGCATGATTCACATCTCCTGTATCACTTACGGTTGTGCTACTACCAGTTTCTGTATAACCGGGTAAATTTAATCCATGAGAACTTATAGTGTTACCCACATGCAAACTCTTTGTATTTTTTTTTTGCTCCTCCATCATTTGCTGAGCTTTTCTTACTATTGCCAGCCTCTCACTCTCCTTATCTTTTAATAGCTTTGCTGTTTTTTTGTTTCGTCGCTTTCCGGTTACTTTCTTAAGATTTTGTTACCCTTTTTTATCCTCTTGGAACTGAAAATAAATAGTTCAGTATAAAATAATTGTTAAAATAAAAGATAACAAGTTACAAATTACATATATCTATATGCCAACCTCATATTTTTTGTCAGCTTCATGTTCCTCTGCACATGATTCACCAGAAGCTTCTCCTTCATCATTTCCAAAGTCATCTTTCTCAGCTCACTTTTGAATCACATCGCTATATCGGGTTTTAACGTGTGGGTATCGCTTACTGAGATCTTCTACTTCATGTCGAGAGTCTAAAATGAATGTACTTTTGTTATGCACACTGAAATAGTTGAAAAGTAGCGACTTACAGATATTGTAATCACAAAAATGTTTTAAAATTTTAGCTAGCATAATAACGTTTTCTTTTTTGTCGCCATCGTAGATTAAAACAGCATATGGATTGTTGTAGGGCTTAATCTTAAGATCTGCGTGGTCTTCTGGTTGAAACTTTTTTATTTTGTCTGAAGTAACAACAATAAAATTTTCATTGACATTGGCTGTTCTCCTTATAGGTCTGACAGCAACATAACAACAATCAACTTTGTTTTTTTCTTTCGCGTAATTTTCAACCTCATTCGTTTCCATTATGAAGAATGTACTTAAAGTATAGTTTGTTTTTAACAGCAATAACACAGCATGTGATTCTTGAATGGGTTTTTGCGAAATGGGGTATAATACAATACTGCGATGTTAACCTGCACAAACAAAGCAGCGACTGTTATATCGTCTCTTCTTCTCACTTTTATCAACAAATACATTATTTTTTACAAGATTTTTTCTTTAGATTGCATACTATTAATGAATGTGAATCACTTACATGCGCACAAGAAGACCTCAAGACAAAAAAAAGCAAGAACCTTTGGTCGGGCACACTTGCTCAATTACAGCGGTGGTTCGTTCTTGCTTGATTGCATCGGATGTTCGTTTGTTCGTTCGTCCGTTCGTTCGTTTGTTTGTTCGGTTCATTCGTTTTATATGTTTGGTCTGTCCAGTTCGTAGAGATGTACGAGGTACGAGCACTCGGCGCTCTACTCTTATATCTCTATGGTCAAGTTCGGCCAAGCTGTACTGCAGTTATAAAGACAAATTTCAATAAAATATTTAGATTGTTTAAACGAAATGGAAGATCAAATTCCACAATTTACTATGCCATGCCGTCAAAATGTTATTGGCATCAGCGCAGTCAAGGTCAACGATAGTAGCGCAGATAAAAAATTTCGAGTAAGTACACGCATTTTATTTATAAGTTACTCATACGATCGTACTGTCCAAGTTATTAAATACAAAAATTGAGTCATGCATAAGTACCGTAACCGAATACTGTTTTAATTCCACAACTCCCCTATTATCAATTTTTTTTTTTCTTAATACTTTACAATCACAAACGAAAAAACTGAAAATTTAAACATGATAGAAAACCGTATAACAGTTTGCATCAATAACAAATAGTCATGTTGCGGTTTTTTCATGCCAGACTTCTATATAAATATATACGTATCTAGTTAGATAGTGTAATTACATTGCTTTTTATTTCTATTCAGAATGCAATTGATCAAAATATAGAGCAACAACACTAACAACAGGAGTTTAGGTTCCATCAACAACGATGTCATTGCAAGACACTCAGAAGATGGAAATGTTAATCTATCTTTGCCTTCAAGAAATTATTCACGTATGAGTCTAGGCGTTTTACATACGAGTACTCAGAGCAGCTATGACACTCATGTGCCACCATCACAGAAGGTACGTTTAGCAAATATATCTGTTACTTTGACAATTTTCTTATAACTACTCGTATTGAAACACATGATTGTTTTTTAGAACGAAGCTAATGACAGTAAAGTATCAGACAGATCATTCTTTGGGCTGAATGGGGAAACACAGGAAGATGTTTTTCAGGTAATAATATATGAGCAATTTAATTGAGGTCCGGTCACTAGGCGCGCGCGGTGTATTTCTCCTCTGTTCAACTTACTTACAGAGGAAGATAAGTCACTAAAAAAAATTTATATTACAAATCGATAGATTTTGACCTGCTCTTTCCAATAGTGCAATAGATTTTTAAATTAAATCTTTTTTTCGATTGAAGTTTAAAGCGTTATAGCGGAAAAATGCATTTTTGAAATTTTTTTTTCTTGCACCATTCGAAAGATCAAGTCTTAATAGATAAACAAGTGGTAAACGAACAAAGACGGAAGTGAGTGGTCAAATTTATATATATTGGTATAGAAAAAGCATAGGAACGCCGCGGCGCGCCGTAGAGATCCGCGCCCGTAACCAAGAAATTGAAGAAATACGTGCTATATAAAGACCCCCGAGTACGCACTGCCACCTTTGTTTGTTTCCCACTTGCTTATCTTTTGCCCTCCAAACTTGAAAATTTTAGGAATTGTACTTGCTCTTTCGAATATTGCAAGAAAAAAAAAATTTTTTAAATGCATTCTTACGCTGTAACGCTTTAAACTTCAATCGTGATTTTCCCTGGGAAAAAGGTTAAATCCAAAAACCGATTGCACCATTGTAAAGAGCAGATCAAAATCTATCGATTTATATGTTTAAATATTGTTTCGAGTCAGTTATCTTTCTCTGTGAGCGAGTTGAACAGAGCGTGTTATACCAGAAAAATGCACCGCGTGCGCCTAGCGGCCGGGCCTAAATGGAATTGCTCATATATGAAGCTCTTAAAATTTAGTACAACGAACTTATAACGGTACATAATACAGTAAACTCTATTTTCTTGAGTGACACGAATCAGGATAGCTGCAGCAAATAAATGAAAGAGTTGCTAATTTTGCTATATAATAATTAACGTGCACCGTAAAATTCTCTTACTCTGTAACGTAGGCTACAACCAAAAGTATTATGAATTCAAAATTACAGTTAATAGACTAACCCTAGCACAAAAGTTGGTTTCTTCTACTTTCTGGATCATGTATCACTACGATGTGATACATAATTATTATTAAATAAAATATTGTAGTAATATTTACTTACAAGAATTAAAAGATTTGTTAACTTTTCAAAATATATAGGCATGACTTGTACACGCATTAAGCAAAAGTGGATACAAATTTTTGCATAGGGAATACAAGAAAAGTAAATCGAAACTGGTAATTTGTAGATGACTTAAAAATTAGTTCGTATTATTCTATTCGTAATAATAATACATTTAAATATTAATTGTCACTGGCAAAACGATTTGAAATGGATTCTCCAGTCGTATTTGAGGATAGCAGCGACGATAATGTGACATATGATGAACAAAATGATCCTCTTCATCATAATACTGTAAATAGCGACAATGGACTTATCGAAGGCCCTTTTCCACATTTGCTGGACTTATTACGCAAAGAAGAAATGAACCGTAAAATTGAGACTCCCTTAGTTGTAAGTACATCAGAAATTTTGCTTGGTGTCATTAAATTCGCGGTTTTTTACACTTGATCTCAGAGTGCTATAGAAGATTTATTTCAAATGATAAATAATTTCTTGCAAATACTGTTCTTCTCGATACTCGATATTTCATAAATAAATTGTTTAACAGTAAAGAAAGCGTGCAATTCCACGCAGTGTGTTCAAATTGCAATGAGTATGTACAAAAACTTAATAAAAATGATAGACGAGTGGAATGTAAGTCATGCACAACGGTTATAAATTAAAAAGACCCAACATACACTAATCACTTTGTTATTCATAATGAAAAAAAAAGAAATCGATAGTTTAATAGAATAAAATAGCGAATATTTTGATATCTTGAACACTAGACAATATAATAGAGATTATGTAATGAGAAATTTTACAGGTGGTGTTCTGTACAAGAAAATTATCAGTCAACCTTCTGAAGAAGAAAAAAACCAATTTGTTACAGCAATTGTAAATAGCAATGGCTCGCCTCTGTTTGCTAGTTCAAATTATTTAATATGGCCAATACAATTGATAATTAATGAGATACCATATGATCAAAGAACAAATAGACCCATCGTTTGTGGAATATGGTTTGACAAAGGTTAACCAAACATGGATGTATATTTGAGGCCATTTGTGGAACAAATAAATGTATTAGCGGATGAAGAACTCAAATGTATCATCAGAGGTCAATAATACTATGGATTTAGTTAGTGCCTGCATCCAGGCTTAAATGTTACCCCAGGCAAGTGTAATAGCGTTAAATACATTACTGTAGATGCACTAGTCACGCAACGTACGGAATCCAAGATGGTCATACATACTCTAGAATCTTTCGATACGCAAGTGCCAGTGAAAGGTGTTAAGAGTTTATCAGCTATGGCAGACTTGCCAAAATTTTATATAGTTGATGGTTTTTGTCCTGATATTTTACACTGCAATAATCTAGGAGATAGAGAAAAAAATTTAAGTTATTGGGTTGACACTAATAATTTACCATATTCTATAGATAACAATGATATTGCTAAAAATATTAGGTATTTGAATCAATTAAGCTACCCAATCAATTACAAATATTGTCTCGACCAATACATGATAGAAAGCGGTTCAAAGGAAAGGAATATGAAAACTCGATATCATTTTAAGTGATCCAATTTTAAGAACCTTTCTGTATTTCCAAACTTTTTCTCTACATTGGAGATTATTTGTACGAGCTTATTACATATTAATGCAAGATTCTATCACGCCTTTAGAATTACACACAGCTCATAAATTATTCTCAAAATTTGTCGTCGAAACAGAAAACTTGTATTCACAAAGTGCCATGACATACAACGTACACCAGTTATTACATCTAACGCAAGTAATGTTAACTTGGGCCCATCGCTACATCATTCTGGCTACTTGGCTACTGTTTTGAAAGTGGCAATGTACACATTGTTAAAATGGTTCACGCAGTCAAGGGTGTGACACGACAAATAAGTAAAGGTATTGTATTCCAACAGTGTGTAGTATTTTTTAAACAACACGTAATAATGGAAAAATCAGAATCTAAAATTTTAAATAATGTTTCTTACCTAGTTCAAAAACATGCTAAAAATAGTTTTAAACTCACACACGTTAGATATTTTGGCAAACAATATCGTACATATGCACAATGAATCGAGCAACTGTCTTTGTCGCTAAACGCCAGAACTTATAAAAAAATGGTGAAACAACGCTGTTTATTCACTTCATGGAAAAAGACAAGACTGCGGTCGGATAATTCTTTTGCTATTACTGTAGAGGAAATGTACCTTAAACTTGTAGAATTCATAGTAGACCCAATTACATCTAAAGTGTATATACTGTATTATCATGTAGAAGTGGAACAAAGTGACGATCCTTGCAAAAGGATAATCAGTGTGTCTGAAATCTTAACATACATTAATACTTACGATATTCAAAAATCTTGTGTACACCTTGCTTCTGATGTACTTGATGGGGAGTACGTATGTGCTGTTCCTAATTTGGGTTATGTATATACATTTTCATTCATCTAACCGTTGCATGTTTATCAGCGACATACTATTGTAAAAAAACATGTATTGTACAACCAACGCAGTTTTTGCTATGCTGTATAATGAGCAGAGTTGGGTTTTGTACTGTTAATACAAAAAATTTTCTTTCAAACTAAATTTGACTAATTATAATAATATATGATATTAAGTTAAATCATAATACTTTCTTTTCTTAGTACCCTACTTAGAATGTAAAATAATATACGCATGCAATTTTTGGATATCCGTTCAAAATTGACCATTCACCAGTCACTTAAAAGCCATACTTTACAGCCGTAATTTATGGCCAGAGAGAATTTTACATTAGTATTTTTAATAGAGTTAAGTTTGAAGCTATTGAATGCAGTATGGTTTTTAAATGTTTCCACATATCTTTTTTGGCCAGATTTTATGGCCACAATTTTGTACCAAAAAAAATAGCTAGTTGTTTTAAAGTACTATGTACACTGAAGATTTAACGTTTGAACGTTTGATGGAGAAGGTAGACAGCTATTTTTTAAATATTGATACTTGTAATCAACTAGATGTAGTTTTTAAACATGTTTACCTGTATTATTTGGCCATATTTCATGACCATAATTGTAAGCCAAAAAATATAGCTATTTTTTTACCCATAAATTATAGGCATTAAATTTGAGTAAAAATTCAGCCATATATTATACCTGTACATTTCAAATAGGGTAAAATAAGCACGGGCCTGTTAGTAGCTAACATTCATCCACCCTTGATAAGTCGTGTTGTATGATATAGTGTATATAAATCGTTTTCATATATACCCGTTTGATTCTCTTATTTACATTAAATTCTTCGACAAGCATTAGAGCGATCTGTGTAAAATATAAATCAAGCTTCGACTAAAAAACAGCTCTCCTGCGAGAATGAAATTAATCTGAACTTACAGTGTCTCGAACACGCAGCTCCTCGGTAGCTCATTTGGTAAGAGCATCTGTCCGGTTAGCAGGAGGTTGTATGTTCGAACCACACTTGGGAGAAATTTTTCCTATTTTCGCATTTAATTCTTTGTATTATTAAAAGATTTTTATTTTATAATTAAAATTGTATTGATTGGTTTTTATTATAAAAAATAAGCACGGGCCTCTTAGTGTTCAGAGAAGCTCATATGCTTCCGCCCTAAATGAGTCACGTTATATGATTGATATAATGTATATCAATCGTTTGCTAGTATACATATTAGATTCTTTTACTTATACTGAATTCTTGGACGAGCATTTGCCATCCATGTAAAAATTGAATAAGTAAGTTAATTATTAATAAGAGAGCAAAAATTATTGACATCCGTGGCTTGAACCTGGTACTTTTGGGCCCTAAAAAAGTGTCTGAATAACCAACTGTGCTAGACTTTTACTGGTGTGATAATAATGAGAAGTTTCATATACTCATGGACTGCCCTGTGTCTTCTAGTTGTATCATTTAAATTATCAAACTTTTTCAATTAAAAGTTGGCCTCTGAGAAGAAGTTCCAGGTTCAAGCTCTGGCCGAAGCAAGCTCTTTTTTTCTTCATTGCTATGTACATTTTTTCATTGACACGTTTTTACGATGCATCGTCATAAGGACTTAAACACGGGAAAAATAGTGCGTATTGTAATGGAAGAAGTCAATAAAATAACTTGACTCGAGACAACTCATCATTTATAAGTTAACATCCATGTACATAATAAATTTGCATTTGACTTCGTAAAGACGCATAATAGTGCAAGGACAAGAGGTGCTTTTCAAGGCTTTGGTGGAAAAATTAGTTAAGGACGTTGCCTAGTTGTACAAAATAATAATAGAACTTGATGAAAATTGGAGATATCAACGATCAGACTTTCCTAAAACCACACTGATTTTTTTAACGCATGTTATAATACTAAGAACTGAGAAATATCACGATAAAAATAGCGTATTGATGCGATTTTTTATGGGGTAGCTACAAAATTAGCAGTTAATGCTAATAGAAGTAGCACAGATCAACAAAATTAGAGGAATCAATGAAACAATGTCTTAAGAATAACCGTACAAAGATTTAAGCTGTGTTATAAGATTATTTACAAAGCTACTAATTATCGATCACGAAGAATAGTACAAACGCAAATAACTTGGCAACGTCAGACTGTTCAGAGATATATTAGTAGTCAACGATATTTGTAGGTGTTTACATTGCGACGTCTGCCAACTTTTGACTTTGTATTGGTAATGTACTCTTATACTTAAAAAACAACCTTAGCTAGGTAACGTCCCTAACGTGCCTTCCCGGAGAGAAGGAGGTACTTGGCTAAGGCGAGCTCCTTTTTTTGTCATTGCTCTGTGAATTTTTAAAGTGACAAGTGTTCATGGAGGTTCGTTGTTTAGCTATAGAAACACGGAAACAAGTGCGCCTTTTAATGAAACAGGTCAATAAAACAATTCGACTTGATAATACTACTGTTCATGTCGAGATGAATCCCAGCTAAAAGATGGATGCATCCAAGTGGACACAAGTAACTAAGTAGGATCCCTATTCACATACAACTTTTTAAAAAGGTAGGATACAATACTTTAAAATGTTTTGAAATGAGTTTACACAACGTTTTAGAAACCAGTGTTAGTATTATCATACGGATTGTTAGTAGTAACACCTATGTGGCTCACTATTTACGAGAAAACTTACGCACAAGTGGTTATGCAGAGGACATTTTGAGCTTTTAAAACGATTTGATCAATATCGCACTTCGTTGCCTCCGAAAGGGATTTTTGAGTAAGCTGTACAGAATTATTTTTTTCCGAAATTCCGGACCTGTGACCCATGCATGCCTGCTTACTTCGTGTGTGCCTTGCCCTCGTGTAGCAAAGTCATCTAGGTTAAGTTTTTACGGCACCCATCGCCAAGTCACTGCAGTGGTAAGCTCATGAATTTCTCATAGCTGTGAGCGATGAACCTTACGCGTATGTGGCTCGGCAACCGTCCAGCACAGGAACGTAACCGAACCGGACCACAGAATTATTTCCGAGCATTCTATGTCTAGTTCTTTTTCGACTATGGTAACAAGAAGCGATCCAAGCAATGCAGTCTGAAGTTCTAGTCGTGGTATTGACAATTTTTTGCTGGCTGCTATTCGTCGCGCCGTCTCATCTGGCATGCTAAAACGAAGATATACCGTCGCTACATTTGCCTTAAGACACACATGGCAAAAAACTGAAGTTGTGCTTTCTCTAATTCTCGGTCTTTTGGTGTTAAGGAACGCGGTATTTTAAACACGTTTATTTATGCTAAGCTCGTGAACCACGATACCCATTCAACGTGTTCCTTATCGCGCAGCGACTCGACCCAACGGATTTTACTTCTAATTACGTCATCAAATGTCAACGTGATCGCGCGTAGAAATTCTCGCTTCGTAGGTTTGTTACCAATAATTAAATGATCAGGGATATTTTTTTATCCTACATTAAAACCAATTGTGTCGTCACTCGTGTCCCAAATTAAACCCAAAGTTCCTCCTTTTTTTTCCCGCATAGTCACTTTTTCTCATTGTTTACTTGCGAAGTGCTCGTATGTGTATTTATTAAAGCTTGTGCATCAGTGCTGGCCCACCCATGCATGAAGAAATTTGCCTGCCCGTTAATTTTCATCCCGTCTCTAATCAACGTTTGAATTTCTTTAAAAGTTGGTTGACTCGCCAGGAAATCCTCCACATAGGAATTCTTTACCACACTACGTGCAGCCTCAGGTTTGTCTTTCGCGAAACTTGATGCGTTGGTGTCTTTAATGTAGTACGCCCTACACGATAACGAAGTAGCTCCAAAAATCAAGCACGTCATTTTATAATTGTGCCTTGCCACAAAAACCGTTGTGCTCCTTGATTCGCTGGTCGGACTCCAACGCGTCATGTCACGTATATCCACTTAACAAGCTGACCGTTCAGGCTGACGCCCAAAGACTTGGCCGCCGCGTCAAACACTAGTCGAACCTTTTCAGGCTTGTTCGCGTTAACTACCCTAAAATGCGGTACATACCAAATCCTGTCTCGCGCTGTGTCATCAACTACCTGCGTAGCGTACCTATTTGTAATTATTCGATCAATCTTTTTGCAATACTGCTGCGTGTATTCAGGATCTCTATCTAACTTGCGCTCCAGAGTATGCAACTTTCTCAAGGCTGACACGTGGCTATATACACGTGGAGGCTCATAGTTTTTCCACAGAGTCTGATTTCCCAAGCTTTTTCTAATTTTCTGCTTGTTTTCTTTAAAATATCTAAGGTGTTTTTTTTTTGCAAATTCAGACGGTATACTTTACGGATGGCGATATTTTCTAGTTAAAAGTATTCGTGAATTAATTCGTCTATTACCGACATATCACATTAATAGCAAGGGCTATCTCCTTCAGAAGCATAGTACTCGCATTAAACTCGAGTTAAAAACACATTTTGACGACCAATTCTGTGAACAATCCCATGAACAGCCCAACCCAAAGCTGTGCAAGATACCGCTGCGTCCATCTCTTCAAGCTCTCTGTACTCTTTAGTAACTAACAACCGCCAATTATCCTGACCAGTCAAAATCTTCGCTTGCTTATTAGTGTACAGCTGTAAAAAATACTTTGCGACTCAACTATGTGACGAACCAGTTCAGGCGATACCGTTTTATAAGGAAAGACCAAACCCGAGGCTGCAATCGCATTTCTAATTTTGTGCGTAGTGTCGTTACTATTTAAATGTATCTAACTCTCTGCACGTGCAATTGAGCTAGATTAGGTCAATGGGTCCCGACGACGTTTACATTTATTTGCTGTCCTTCTCAACCTAATTATTTTGCAAATATAGCATCAATTAAAGTGGTGTTGGAACCGTCGGCGAGAATCGCGAAAAATGTTGTTGATAACTTCTGGCCTGACATTCTGTTGGTGACATTTTTAATAAAGCGTGGGGCTTAAATAGTCAGAAATCGGTATACGTTTTTTGCACTGCTGCCGTGTATTGATTCAGCTCCGATCTTTTAATGTCTGACGTAGCATACAGCGTCATTTAATTGCTAATACTGGTCGCCCGAGGATACCCGTGCATTAACTCGTGATGCGCTTTGCTGCATTTAGTGCAATGTGGGGCGTCATAAGTTGATTACGTGTGTCCTTGTTCAAAAGATACTTAAAGCATGGTCAACACTGCTTTGCGAAAAACTAGCGCCTTTTTATTGACTCACGAGCAAACGTGTTACATGTTTTATGCCCGTGGCCGACGCGCTGGCAGACTACGCACAGTTTAGCACTAAAACGCGCCCCCGTGCCCCTCCGATGATCTCGCCTCTTTAATCGTAATGGTAAATACGCGTTGCGACGGTTTTTTTTGGAGCTGTAAGCTTATTTGTGAGTGCGACAATATCAGTGATGAAGATGCCTCCCACTACTGCGAATTAGGTCTGGCAATACAAAAATTTAGCCAACTTTTCTAGTTCCGTATAGACATCTTTATTTTCCACCACATACCTATCGTATGCATATAGCAACGCTGATGGAATTTTATCACCCACGTTTTGAACTAATTCGGGATTGAACAAACAGCCGACAAAATTGAGCGATCGCAAAGCAGAAACTGTACCTCGTAACTTGGGAGCGAAATGAGTAAAGATTATTTTTCTGGAATCTAGAGATGGCAACTCTAATATGTTGTCAACATGCTTACGAGCGACTGCATTTTTATTGCCATAGTGGAGTTCCAATGTTTTGATGACGGTAGTCGCTTTTCGGCCGGTAGCTAGTAAGCTGCTGACCGTTTCTTTCGCTTTTTTCTTGCAAAGCTACGAACAAACACGTTATGTTTTTGATGTTGCTGTAAGCTACTTTAGCGGATGAAGTATTAAAAGCATTTTTAAAGTGACACCACTCCAACGGGTTTTCGGACAAAGCAGTCAAAGCTTTTTTGACGGATTAACTATTTAACAAAAAATAACTCGTCTTAGAGTTTGAAGTATCGCAATCAGCACAAATAGATGATTTAATCTCATTTGCAAGACTAATTAACAGGTCTTCCGCCGCTGAAGCGTTTTGCTTGTCCACACTTACTTGTATACTAGAAATAATTTTCGGACGCTTATCAGTTTGCTGCTCAAACGGCGCGGTCGACACCTCAGGCTTTTTCGGTGGGACTTGAAAAATGTCCCCTCGCATGATTTGAGGGTTGGACATAGTAGCTGTTGCGCTCGTCTCGCTGTCCCGTGGGTTGATTTCGACATGATTAACGTCGTCGCTACCGTGCTACGTTAACGAGTTCTCTGAATCTCTCTTCTGAAGATCGTTGTTTGCTGCATATATTTTTTCTTGCCTTTGCTTGGCAGCTCCTGATTAAATCCAGCCAGACTCTACACCTGCCTGGTTTTTGAGGCTCAGATTTCCTAACCTTTTCTTAAATTTTGCATTTATTTCGCTGATAATGTGACTTCCTTGATTATCCGGTTAGTGTGTTCCCAGGTTTTGGCACCATTTGCTAAGATCACATGAAAGAAACAAGAAAAGAGGAACACACAAATTTAACAGATATCGTTTTCATTGCTTATCATAATACCAGATGAGAGGAGGAGAGTCTTCCCTATCGGTAGAGAGTTTCGTTCGCAACTGCGGCACTTTTCTCCTTCCGCTAAAGCAATGATTTTTCCGCACCATCTTGTGTTTTCGCAAACACACATGTCCATACACATCCAAAACTGCTGATCGTAAAGCAATCGACACTTTTCTGAGACGATGAAGAAGCGGTGAATAGTACCAGCAATTCTCGACTGTTTCTCGTAATTTTTGTATCCACGTAAACCTGGAGCGGCTCTGCTTCCCTACTGGTAAAATAGCATGATAATGATCTTTACATCTTTATCACCTCTACAGGGCCTACATGTCTTATAGTTAAGCTCGCGAGGTACCAAAATTTTCCCAGTTGTATGGCCACGAGTTTCCTCTGCCACTCTTGTGCCAGGAGTAGAAGCCACGCACCGTACGAGTAACTATTTCACCTCTTTTCCACCTCTCCAGACACCTATCACACATGCTTTTATATTTTCCTCACGTCCCTTACCGTCACAAGCATCCTACTTGTGCCATTTACATGAATATTATGAATAAAATTGTTAATTCACTTGATGAATATGTCAGTAGGATAACTCTAGGTAAAAAAAGATCTGCTTGATATCGCTCTATAACTCTTGATAAAACTTCAGGTATAAAAACAATGTAACAAGTATACGTATGTACGCACTAAAAAAAAAATTTGGTTCTTTTTAAAAAAATTATTTTATAATCACATAAATAATTTATATAAATACGTTCAAATACATGTTTTATTGTGAATAAATCAATATCATTGTTTGGATGAAATAAACTTTATTTACGTCGAATTTTGCATAAACATTTATTCCATTGACAAGTGCATGTATTGGGATTAAAAAAATAGTTTATTTGTTTTGAATAAATATACATTCCTATAAAAAATGTCTGTATTTAAAAAAAGTAGACAATTATTCTGTCTGAACAAATTTTTTTTTTAGTTCAAAATATCTTTGCTTGATGGGCTGGTGCAGCATCATAGTAGGTTAACGCATCCATCTTGTTGAGACGCACACCGAAATCGCTTTTCTTGATTATCATGAGTAAGAGGGATTATGTTATCGACAAGCGTAAAGAGTTCGTGATCTACTCCGGTAGGTCATCATCGCCGAAACGATAAATCTTGTCAGTAGGTGGTTCCATAGGTGTGTTCTTTCACGTCTATGCCGTACAAATACCTTCTTTTCCGTTAGTTGATTATAATTGTAATACCATGCTGTAATTTTAGATTTCCTACTGGTCCTACGTTTTGATCTCCTAGTAGTGAATTTTAAATTAATGTTATTGATTAAGCATAAATGTCTAATAATTTAGTACTTGATAATTGGTTCAAACCATGTATGGTAAGAGGTATTTATACTGTGGATTACTAGTAAATTTAATTTATTTGTGGTTTTGGAATTATGTTTAAATATTCTTGTGACTTCGATAACCTATGTGCATAAATTCGCGTTTATGTAAAGAGAAAGAGTCGCATGAATTTGGAAAGATTGAGCCTGAAGCTAAAGTAAATTAGTTTAATAAATGGAATTAATTGCTAATTTAAATTTTTAAATTCACTCTAAATAAGTCATGCATTTTCGTTGATATGATTCCATGGTTATCACTCTATTCCCGATAAATATTTGTATTATTTAAATAATGGAATTTTTGTTTTCTTCCTGCTGCGTTGCTCGTAGAAAACTTTTCAGTTGAAGACGGTTTAAAAGAATCTTGTTATTTAGTACCATCACGTATTTTTGATACAAATTTACCTTAGTAAAGCGGATGCGTAGGATACATTGATGTTTCACATAAGCAAAGCCTTTATGAGGCTTAAATAAAACATAAGCTTATCATTGTTAATAGCGAGTTGTTGATGATTTCTTTTATTTGTTATTTACATCACATGTTTGAAAATCCGATTCTTTATTTTGAAATTTTTAAAATACATTTATTTAAAAAAGTTCATTTAAATATACACAAACTGTGTCTCTTTATTTATCGGCTCGCATCGTTCCTTGTCTCACTTAGATTAACCTTGACCCAAATCATAGAAACTGCGTGACACAGTGGGCACATTAAACCAAAATCACAATTCCCGATATACCAATCATCAACGTATCGCGCAGTTTATTAAGTATAAGTAAGGATGTAAAAAATTTTAATAAATATTTATTTATTTTCATAATATTGATTTGATAATATTTACTCAAGTATATACATTAATTATTGATGCATCATTTGTATGATTATTACTATCATTATTGTTTTCTCAACTAATTACACAGACACACAAAAAAAAAAAATTTTCTGACCTGGAGGTCTCACTATGTGTACTATATGTTTTTGGGGTCGCTGAATCCGAATCTGGGGTCAGTTTTATTTTAGCACATCTGGGCTCGGCCATAACCTCAAAATATACCCTCAAATTTGCTATATTTGGTTAAACTGCTAACCGTATGGCTTTAAAACCTTATAATCCTATATTACAGTAGCTCGATGACCTGTTGCTCAAATAACTGCAGAACCTATAGTCCCATAACTAAATAACCTTATAACCCCTACCAACATAATCCTTAAACCCGATAACAAAGTTTCTGACGTGGGGGCCTGAAAATGTTTACTATATGTTTTTGGGGTCGCTGAATCTGATTCCTGGGTCATTTCCATCCCAGCACGTCTGGGTTCGGCCATAACCTCAAAATATACCCTTCAATTTGCTGTATTTGTTTAAACACTTAACCGTATGGCTCTAAAACCTCATAATCATATAGCACAATGACGCAATTGTTGTACATTACGTTAATTTACGGTATGTACATATGCAGTCGGAGTGCTGGCATTCCAAGTTTTCTTTCGGTAAACTCTTTCGTGCGTCTGCATCCAGGGCACCTTCTTGCGGTGACAGCGGGCAACGGAGTATGTCCGTTATCCGGCGGAGTCCCTGGATTACGGCTTGCATGCCGTAATGGCAGACGCACGTAAGTGCATTACGATGCAGAGGAAGCCTCAGTATCGGCGGCTGGTCAGGGTGGGAAAGCGGGCCCGCAGGCGTCGTCATCATGCGACCGCGGCTCTACATTGGTTGGTGACTTGGCCACAGTAGAGTCCAATGCTACAAGAAAACGAAGAACAAAGATCTCGACAGAGCACACTTGTGAATCGGAGCACAATGTGTTCGGTCATGTATGCTCAAAATTTGAAGTAACTTCTCTGCGAAAAGTCATTAATGATCGTATTCGAGAGGTTTACAGGGATATTTTTAGGTTCAATATGGATGAGTCTGGAATTGGAAGATGGGCCCAAAATATCATCTTTACCTCTTGTCGCAAGATATTTGATAGATGGAGTCAGAACAAAAAAAGACAGACCGTCAAGTTTTCCAGACCGGCAGTTCGGAGTCGTCCTTTAAGTATTAAGGACTGTTTTTACTGCTGCAATATAATAAGAGGGTACAACAGTAAAACCAAAAGCAAAATTTTTTAGCATAATGTTTCATCTATTAAACCTCCAGTATCTACATCAATAGATGACAAAATAAGCGATAATGCTAATGACATGCGATCATATGAAATCGATGCTAATAACATCGAGATCGACGAAGTAATAGATATGGAGGTTGAATCGGAATCTGACGATGTTGTTGAGACAGATAGTGATACGAAGGATGGCACGTGTCCTAAGAAACCGCGATTAATATCGCAAGTTGTGTTGAATGACCTTGTAAGGGATTTGGGATTACCAAAGGATGGCTCAGAATATCTGGCATCCTTCCTGAAAGAGAGCTATCTACTTGAACCAAAAACAAAAGTAACCTTTTACAGAATCAGAAAGATGAAATTTCGGCAATTTTTCACTAAAGATGAAGAACACGGTCTTGTTTACTGTAAAAATATACAGGGTCTGATGAATGAAGTTAAGCCTAATTGTTATGATCCCAAAGAATGAAGACTTTTCATTGATTTATCTGTGCAAAGTATAAAAGCGGTCTTACTACATAAAACGAATGTTTATGCTCCTATTTCCGTTCCCCATTCTACCGTTATCCAAGAACAATATGAGAACATGAGAATTTTACTGGAAAAAATAGATAACGAAACACATAAATGGCAAATTTGCGGAGATTTCAAGATTTTAACAATTTTACTTGGACAACAGTCAGGATTTACCAAATTCTTATGTTATCTATGCCTGTGGGATAGTCGTGATCGTAAAAATCATTATGTGACGAAAAATTGGCCGTCCAGAATATCCCTCACTCGTGGTTCTTGGAATGTTATCCTCAAGCCGTTAGTTGATACAAGCAACATTTTACTCCCACCCCTTCATATCAAGCTTATTCTTATGAAGCAATTTGTCAAAGCTGTCAACAAAGATGGAGACTGGTTCACTTATCTCGTAAAGAAATTTACAAAAATTTCTGATGCAAAGTAAAAATAAGGTGTTTTTGATGGTCCTCAGATAAGAACGATGTTTCGTGATCCAGCATTTACTGGTACGATGGATAAAAAAGAAAAAAACGCTTGGCTGAGTTTTAAGGAAGTTGCTCAAAATTTTTTGGGTAATAAAAAAAGCCCTTATTACAAAAAATTAGTTACAAAAATGATCTCAAACTTTGGAAACCTTGGATGCAACATGAATATGAAAATTTATTTCCTTGATTCTCATCTCGACAAATTTCCTGAGAACTCAAGGATTTCAGCGAAGAACAGGGAGAACGATTCCACCAAGATCTCAGGGTCATGGAAACGCGGTATCAGGGTCGATGAGACATAAATATGATGGCATATTTTTGTTGGACTCTGCAAAGAGAATCTAGTAAATATTTAAAATGGAAGCGCAATTCTTTGCACATATCTTTCCAAGAAAAAAGAACATGATACAGTTAAAAAAAATGAGTGATTAAAGTCTTAATTTTATTTATTACATCATTCAGAATACTTTTTAATTTTGATTTATTAACACGTATATTTATTCATGTACTCATCCATTCATATATCCACTTATTTATATAGATTTTCATTAATTTATCTATTGTTATATTTATTTATTTATAACGAGACTTATTTATGACCAGATTTATGTATTTATTCAGAGATTTATTTACTTACTACCAGATTTATTTATGTATCTAGATTTTTATTCATTTATTTATGGTTATATTAATTTATTTATTGCAAGACTTATTTTTGACCAGATTTATTTATTCATTGAGATCTTTATTTATTCATCATCATATCTATTTATTGAGTTAAAGACTTATTTATGACCAGATGTATTTATTTTTTTTTCCAGGTTATGGCCGGACTCTAATGTGGTAGGATAAAACTTACCCTAGAATCAGATTTAGCGTCCCTAAATCGTATAGTAAACAATTTCGGACCGCCATGTGAGAAATTTTTTTTATAGGGATTAAGGGTTATAGGGTTATGTTGTAATAGAGTTATGAGGTTATGTAATTATTTGATTAAAAGGTCATCGATTTAGTGTATTATGGGATTATGAGGTTTTAGAGCCATACGGTTAGCAGTTGAAACAAATATAGCAAATTTAAGGGTATATTTTGAGGTTATGGCCGAATCCAGATGTGCTGGAATAAAACTGACCCCAAATTCGGATTCAGTGACCCTAAAAACATATAGTACACATAGTGAGACCTCCAGGCCAGAATTTTTTTCTTTTCTTGTGTTGCTGTGTTATTATTAGTGTTAATATCGTAAATGAGTTGACTATTCATAATATTTTTATCATTTATATTAAGATATTATTAGACAGCTGAAAAAATGTTGGAAAAATCTGAAGTGTATTGAGATCGATCTCAGATCTCCCACGTGGAACGCTAACACGTAAACCGCTGACGTAGAACCTGTTTTGCTAGAAAAAAAGACGGATACAATAGCTGTAAGGTATTTAAGTGAAGTATTAAATCAATTAGAATAAACCGAATATTTGACAAGAGTATGATTTATTCGACTGCAGACACTGTAAGATCTGATTAATTCTGCAGTTATGAAACAAATAAAATGTGTCGTATTTAAATTAATATTTACATCCCATAAGTATATGGAGAGGTGATTATTAAGTCTCTTTTATAATTTTTTAAATATTACTAAGAATAAACGAACAATGGTCTTATGAAAATGTATGATTTCATTCGTTTCAACAAATTTAGAATCAATAGAAGATGACTTTTAAGTACAAAACCGAAATATATTTGTTTATTTGACTAGCATGGCTTGTTAGTCAATATGTAATACTTGTGACAGAATAAATAATTACAAATGCATTGACAGAAAAGAAGTTTGTAAAATCAAATGAGCTTTTATTTGAATACATTTAAATTACAAATAATTGATGTCATTTAAATATTTGTTTTAATTTATTAAGAACTCCGCTATAGAGAAATTTTTTTTTTGAATGCATATTCTTTCTCCTATTCCAAATTCCTTAATTTAACAAGTATTTTCATACATGTGTTAAGCCTTTTTTAATCATGATAAATATTTAGTTAAATATACAGTGTCAAAAAATGTTTATTGAATTTTATGAAATTTACTGGAAGCACCGTTCCTGACTGGACATCTAACTTATTCATTGCATAAATAGAAATATTTATAAAATGTGTTGATAATGACTGGAAGCACCTTTCCTGATTAGATCATAAACTTAGTTAATGCATAAAATTATTGTTTATAAAATTTTATAAATGTGATTGGTAGCACCTTTTTTGGCTGGACATTAAAGTTATTTAATGCATAAGACACTAAATCATAATGTAAAACATTAAATCAAATGTTTGCTAACCTTTATTTCGAGTAAATAAATTTATTGATAAAATATTAAATTTTATCCAAAAACTTTCATAAAGTTAAAATTAAAAGTATGTATCATGTAAATCATTTGGTTATATAAAATAGGAATATCAACTAATAAAAATAGTATCTGATTATTGTTATCATTGTACAGTGGCATTAGAAATTCGAAAATTCCTTTCCGAGTGTACTATGCCCCGCCACTCTTCCTTGTCTTTAGCAACATCTAACCACGACCTACTATCTAACTCATCTATTTCTTTAAGGGTTTCTAACACATTATCTTCCCAACTTCGTTTCGGTCTGTCGAGTGGTCTAGTTCCCTCTGGCTCCCCGATCATGATTCTGTACGCGGTTCTTTGCATTTTGATCCTAGCTATGTGTCCAGCCCATCTCAGTTTACGTGATTTTATTACCCGCCTTATGCTTGGGTCCCCATATGATTCCTTGACCTCCACGTTATGCAAAATCCTCCACTCTCCTTTGTCCCTTTTTGCACCAGTACTTTTCTCAAATTCTTCCAATTTCCTTTCTTCGCTTATTGTGATTGCTCACGTAATGAGGCGTAATCGGCCTCCCGGGTAACACCACGGCGTTCCACAGATTGCGGTTTTGAATGCCTTGCCAACAATGATTATTACACTGCTCGACATGAAACCCGAAAATTTACATGGCTCGAATTCCCCAGATCGGTTGTCGCTGTCCCTTTTTCCTTGGCTTTTCCGCACCTAAGAGAGTTTCATCGCGTGCAGTCTGTCAGGACACAGACGGCTTCCGGAAGGAAACACAGGAACACGAAAAAAAAACGATTATCATACTGAGTGTGCACACAAGAAAAAAAAACGGAGGTGAATTAACCTTTACGACACATAGACTTATTCTCCTCTCATTTGCACCAGATAGGTACACTCGGAATAGATCACACTCGACCAGGCGCCACTTGCTCTAATTTTCTGCATACGCCCACCCACACACGCACCCAACGACATGACAAGGGTCGCACATTAACCCTCATTCTCTCTTTCTTGCACATGCAAGACCGAAAGTCCCGATCGAACGCAGCCTCGCGGACATCTTCTTCTCGGTACCATGACATACCCGCACGACAACTCCTCGCGACTCTGTCTCTCTCTCTCTCTCTCTCTCTCACTCTGGCACACGCACACGACTCTATTTCCTCAACAATACCTCCACGAGATCGAAACGGCTCTTTTTCTTACGCACTTTCTCTCTCTCTAACTTTTTATTTTCACTCTAACTTTCTACTCTCTAACGGTTCACTGAACTTTATTAGTCGGCTATTCAGTGCTGAATTAGCAGATATTATACTTGAAAATTCTAAAATTAATTTCTCTGATAAGTTGAAACTGATGGGAATAACTCTTGATCCTACACTTAGTTTCAGAGCACAATGTGACATTACGGCTCAAAAATGTAACGCCATGCTTTATCGTCTCCGCAAAAGGCGGCTCCTCGCTGGCTGGTGATTGTAAGCTCACACTGGTTAAGACCCTTGTACTGCCATACTTTGATTATCGTGTAAGTCTATTTATCTCTCGCTCTAAAGAGCTCAAAACTAAGTTGCTTAGAAATATGGAGGCAGCTATTTGATTTGTGACAGGTACTCGTAGAAGTGACCATATTACGCCTGACTACCAGAAACTTAAAATGCTACCTTTCAACCGCAGGATTTAATATCTCATACTAGCCTGTCTTGCATCAGTACTACGTCAAAGACGACCAATTTAACTTTACAATAGATTTAAGTTCAGACCTCTCGACGAGCCAGGTACAAAGCGCACCTCTCACTTTGATCTTCTGTTTCCTGGTCCCGCACTTGAGAGTTTGACTGATTTATTCCGTGTTCGGGGGGGGGGCTTACCTATGGAATTCCCTGCCTATAAATAAACGCAAATTATATACAAGACCTAGCTTTGAACAAGCCCTGTATCAGTGGTGCCTTAACGGCCTTGTACTTAAACTAGTCATTGTATTATCATTCTATGTAATTTTATTATTCTGTGTGAATCCATATACTACCGTTATGCAAATTTTTTAATCTTAATAGTTCATTTATTATATTAGTTTATTTTGTATTTAATTACATTACGACACTCCATCTGAGGTGTCACGAGGACTCGGCCACCGCTCGATGTTATTTCTCTCTCTTTCTCTACCTCATACTCGCTTGGAGCCACTCGTGCTCGGCTTGGTTTCAGCTCCCCTCACACACATGCACATACATACTTGGACTTATACTTGTCCCGGCGCTGTACAATTACGATGTGCACTATATAAAAGCACTAATAATAAAAGTATCACAGGCGCTTTCGGTCGGTTACTACAAAACACCACTGATACATCTTCCTATATTATATAGTTAATTTGTTTGAGGTACAAGTAATAGACCTCCTTGACCTTTCCCCCTGCCCGCGCTACCCCTCACTAAAAATTTATAGAATATTTCGTGTAAAATAAGCTAAAAACACGCCTATTTTGTAACTTTTTTATAGACAATACCGCCTCTCACGCCACTCCTCGCCCCCCTCACACCCCCACTTTTTTATTGCCCCCGCCCTCCCCACGGTGGCCACACAGCCTTCCGACGCCCCCCATAAACCACGTGAAATTCTTTCATTCTTTCTTTTATTATGAACATTTTTCGCCCTTAACAGCCGCCTAACATTTACCATGTATTCCCAACGCCCCCCCCCCCCCCCCCCCCCCCCCTACAGCCCCTTTACAACTCTCCATGCAAAGATGTTGAAGATGAGTTCTCATATTATTATTGTTGTAAGTCTCTAGAGTAATCAAGAGCGCACTACGTGGTAGACATACTATGCATGTGATGCGTATTTCTGCGTGTGTGGATGTGTATACGTATATGTAGAAGAGTTTAAGCATTATAATGAAATTTTGTCAGGTTAAAATATAAGTCATAAGTGCTGTGCTATTATTGTTTTGAATAAAATAAAATCATGATACAGTTTTTCATTCAACTTCATCAGAAACTTCATTCTAAACTATATTAATCATTTACTGGAAATTTACTAATTTACTAAAAAAAAATACAACAACAAAGCAAATTAATAAAAACCAGTAGATCCTAGTCAAGACGTAGGATAAGAGTAACTCTGAGCTTTTATAAGGGAAAAAATACAACATAACAAAGCATAAAATATTATAAAACGTCTGAAACCACTTCGCGTTTATAAGTATAATAATTACTGTCATTATTATTATCATTATTACGATCATCTTATCATGATTAATAGACAAGGTTACAAGACTAAATATATATACATATATATATATATGAATATATATATAGCGGAGAACTTCGCACCACTTATTCATAGCCTCGTCTTGGACATGTTTTCGCATAAGTGTATTTTATCACAATAGGCTTTTTCTTTTTGTATATACACTTAGCGATTAAGATTATAACGTATACACCATTGTTAAATAATGTCAGAGAGAGAAGAACGAGATAAGCCCAATTTACATCACAAAAAAATATTTTGAGGATTCTTACATCTAGATAATGCAGCATACAATTAAACGTGTAAGAAAAAGAGCTTTTTCAAATATTAACTTAATCGATAAAAACTTTCACCCTAAGATTTATTTATAGTCATAAAAAAAGCTAAATGCAAGGGAAATCATTTTCTGTATAAAATAAAAGATGATAAAGATGAAGTGTTTAAAATAATTCTTGGAATAAATACTCTGCTTTCAATTTTTTAACCAGTTATCATTTCGGCCACGAAATTGTATTTAAATAATATTGTTTTTTTTAGTCGTGTTCCATTACACAAACCATCTGAAATACATACATTTCAAATTAACATTATAATGACATTTATTTTCAATTTAAGTTTATGGGATGGGAGACCTTCTCGAACAGATTTCAAGTATTTATTTGGGAAATCAATGTACATAGTATCTTCAGTCATATCAAATCCCGTATAGGTAGCATGACCTACACTAAAATAAGTGACAGTTTTTTCTTTTATGTTTTTTAAAATTGTATAATTTAAAAAATATGTAATCTCATTATGTGATGTTAAAATAACATTATTTATTGAAGAATATTTAACACTATTAAAAAATTTTTACGCATCATCATTTGAACTCCATTTTTTGGTAATTTTAAAAGAAACTATCCTTCTTTCTCCTATTTTATTAGTGCAAAAGAAAATTTTTTATCAAGTGAAGCCATAATAGTCTTCAATGTTAAAATTTTGAAATGTAACCACACATGAGAAAGTGTTATGGATTCTTCAACTACAGTAATTTTATTTGTATTTCTTACTATAGGAATAGTTTGACGGAAATCTCCACGTAGAATCATTAATTTACAACCAAACGATACATTATTATTTAAAAAATCACCTGAAGTATGATAAACAGTCTCTAATGCTTTCTTAAGTACCATTGACGCATTGGCCCAAATAATAACATCGGCCTCATATAATTTTTTTGTAACTTATTGCAGTCCTAACGTATCAGTTTCAACTATACTTAGATCTAAAGGTAATTTAAAACTTCTATGACTTGTCATCCCTTTAGAAAGTAAAAAAAAGCTATACCTATCCATGCCATTGATATAATTTTGTTAGAAATTGATAAGAAATAATAATTCAACGTTTTGTACATCGAGATTTTACCTGATCCTCCAGGACTATCTACAAAAAATGTCTTGTTTTTAGAACTTATAACTTCTTCAAAAATAGCTCTTTAATCTGTATTTAATTGGGAAGAAAAATTTGTGAAAAGCTTTTTATTGACTTATTGCTCTTTCCACTTCTGTAAAAACTTTACAGAATTTGACAAAGTATTAATTTTATTAACAAATTGTGCACTAGGGTTTCTCAGCTCGCTGGTTACGAATCTTTTATCAATTTTTGAAAATTCTAAATATCTTTTGCTTCAAACCATTTAGCTCCAAACTCCTAAGCCCCAGACAGGCTGGTGGCATGTGTTTTTTAACCGTACAGCATGGGACCTCTACATCCCACACAGGCCAATGGTCTGTCATTAAAACTGCTAATCTTCCAAACTACAGATGGAGAAAAAGCCTATTTTTTTTAGTATACTGGAAAATATGTTTTATAATTTACTTTTTTTTAAGTATTCATAGTTTTTATCTTTTGTATTCAGTAATTCACTTTTTTATTTATTTGTTAACGGGAATCGCTTGCTTTTTACGAAAATAATAACAGAAAGAAATTAGTGAGTAGCGCCAAGTTAATTAGTAATATATTCAATTTTTCTTTAGACCAGACCTCAATATATCTAGAGAATCACATTTAATGAGTAAATGAAAATATTTATTTATTTTTACGCTCAATAAACAGTTAACATCGTTGCAATACAAGAATAGACAAAATTTTTTCTTTTATTATGCTCAATAAATCTGCAATGATCTCATGTATAATAATAAAAAAAAAAAAAAAAAACATATCTTGAAATGTATTAATTGTTTTCGTTTATTA